>NQII01006915.1:3480-45644 GCA_002778355.1 Clitarchus hookeri | reverse complement strand
CAGCCCTCGGCATTTGTTTCTTACCGCCCATATCCAATTTTTAAAGTGTATCAACATAATGTCCTGTATCAACGTCATTGTAGAGGTGCACTCTCATTTTGCCATCAAGCTTAATTTTTTGACATTTGCCCATAAGCTTCACGACTTGAGACAGGCTTTGATTTCATCTGCAGGTGTGCCCCTCTGAATCACCGATAGAGTTTGGCGGAAGTCACCAGCCAGTAATACAACTATTCCTCCCATAATGTCTGCATTGTTTCGTATATCCTGTAGAGTTCGGTTTAGGGGCTCTATCGCTGTTTTGTGTGACATTGCACTTTCGTCCCAAACTAACAACTTACATTGACGCAGCATTGTACCCCGAGCGCAATTTTTACTAAAAAACTTTTCCTGAGGGAACGAGTTATTTTTTTGGGATAAAAAGTAGCCTATGTCACTTCCCGGCCCTCCAATNAAACCGTGGAAATCGGTTCGTGCGTTCTGGAGTTATAGCGTCAGGAAGGAAAACCCGACTTATTTTTATATAGTAGATATATATGCACACACATACACACACACGAAAGTGAAATATAATTTAAGCACAAAACTCATTTTGTCAAGGATTTTATCAGTAATACGGTAAAAATATTAGACATAACCCTCTCAGTGCGAGTGTTCCTGATCGAGGACATGTTGCACATGAAGAATATTTATGGTTGGTACTGTACACAGCAGGGAATCAGTAACCCATATATTTAGCGTCTCCATTGTGAGAAATCTGATTTGTTGGAGTTTCTGCGCATCTCATTTGTGATTGGTCAATGCTGACAGCAAAGAGCATGTAGTACGTTGTTCAATGGTTGCGAGAAGCACGCTCGTCACAAGTACAGCGCTCATCAAAGTACTGAACGATTGCGTCACTCGAGCTTGTAAATTAATTCGGGACTGAACTAGTTAAAACCGGATATAATTTAATGCCNCTCGTCACAAGTACAGCGCTCATTAAAGTACTGAACGATTGCGTCACTCGAGCTTGTAAATTAATTCGGGACTGAACGAGTTAAAACCGGATATAATTTAATGCCGACATTCCTTGATGTGGTTTAGTACAAAGCGGATGTGCCCAGCACACACAAACACTTATACATACATATTTATAGTAAAATACGAACATGTATTTTCGGCATGACAGTATTTAAGCATTCAGAGCACCCAGAAACTCCACATGGCTTAAGTTTTGAGGTGAGTTACTTAATACAAACTAATCTAGCTTTAATTGCATTATAAATATCAAATGTTATTAATAAAATTTAAGTAAATGTTTTTAAATGTAAGTATACAATTTTTGAAGAACTTTTCCGAACACATATAGCAACAGATCTAACCTAATATACAACGATCACTTACAGCTATATCTAAGTCGGACGTGCATGTCATATTTTAACTCTTCTATTTAAGATAACAATACTTTGAACATATAAAAAAATTGCAACAATCAGTATAACGAGAGTGGTTTCAGCTTACGTTTAAATATGTAGGCATTAAAAGTTACACCAGAAGTGAATCGTCTTTGAGTGAATAACGGGATATAACCAATATGGTTGCATTAAACAACACGTGAACCATGTGTGCATCTGTGTAGGTAATAAAAGACTGCAAAAATAATATACATAAATAACCCCCCAACAATCATTTATTGTTATTACCGTTATACATCCCTGTTTTTTTCACTTTGCAATGTGGTTAAGGTAGCGGTGTCTCACTGTGCTNAACAACACGTGAACCATGTGTGCATCTGTGTAGGTAATAAAAGACTGCAAAAATAATATACATAAATAACCCCCCAAAAATCATTTATTGTTATAACCTTATACATCCCTGTTTGTTTCCCTTTGCAATGTGGTTAAGGTAGTGGTGTCTCACTGTGCCATCGGCTTTCCAATGTTTCAGAGGCACATTTTTGAAGCGAATTTCTCCAGCCTGTAGCATCTGAGTTCACTAGTCCTTTCGAACATTTACCTACATCCCACTGATTTATCAAATGAAAAACCTCACTCTGAAGGCATATAATTAATTTTTTTAATGACTGATAGCTTGAACGACGATATAAAGTGTTTCGAATTCACTAGAACTTCTCTTTGGCAAACTTACTTAAGACCGACTTTTAAAGAAAATTCAGAAAATACATTAAACAAATACCAAACTAATATTTAGATTTTACAGTGTGTGTATGTGTGTGCGCGCGCTCACACACACTTTCTCTCTCTCCCCTCTCCCTCTATCATTGTTCATAGATACTTAGTACAGCCTTCAAAGTGGTTTCGTTGTTTTGTTACATTACAGTTGTGAAATGAAGGTATATTTGGCTCGATCACCGTTGTGGAATTAAGCATTTCTCCCACCTATACCTTAGCATTCTACACTCTAAAAGCAAGTGTAATGGATGGTTCATTATCTGGAAAATATGCTATGTTTCTTCATGCAAATAAAATGCCACAGTCAATTTGAAGTTAAAAGTGTCACGAATGTCATAGGATTTCAATGCCTATGACAACTTGATAAAATTATTTTAAATTTTATTAATTTATTCATTTTTTAAAAGTAAATCACAAAAATCTAACTGAGATATAGATTAAGTAAACAACAGAAAAATTTAAGGTTACGTTCAGTTTCTCTTATGATTTAATGCATAGGGGAAAGTTGTATATCTTGGACCAATTCGATCTTTACTTAAACAATTCTTTTTGAAGTAACCAATTAAAACCATACAAAATGCTCTCCATTTAATAAACTTCTACTTACATATATGATTTTTGAAATATATGGCTCCTAATGTGTATTAATGGTAACATTTATAAGTGTGTAAACTGTCCTTATTGAGAAACCGGTTGCCTAATTGTACCCACAGTTACCTTCGTTGGACCTTATAAGGACTGCTATAAATAACATCAACAATATCAAAATAACATGGTAGACAAAACAAAATGTGACTAGGGTTTATTTACAGTTTTTATATAAAATTTATTGACGCTCAACGGTTTCAAATGTTCCTACAAAGTGAGAAACAAGGGTGGTTCGAATTAAGCAACGATCCAATATCGGCGCATTTCTCTTATCTTAGCAGGTTCATCACATCAGTGAAAATCAAAATTTTCGCCTGGAAAATAATTTTTCATGGAATTTGCTGGTTTAGCAAATGTGTTAGTGTAAATGCTACATTTAGATTCAGTTGAGGCTGTATGTTAGCATTTCATGGTAAGCTGTCACGTGTATTAAGAAACAACACCTGCTTACTTTAAAGAATACTTAAATAATGTTTAATAAAATATATTTCTTCAAGCAAATAATGTGTGAAAATAGAGTTCTATTGAACCTAGGTAAAAACATAACTATAAAGTAAAGAGGTTGTCGAAGTAACAGAGTAACGTTGGGCTTCCTGAAGTTAGATTTATAAGAAAGTTTTTTTTTTTTTACGAGCAGTGTAATCTAAAAGATACAGCACGTTTTCTCTTATTAACGTTACGTGATTCCAAGTCAATAGCAGGAAAATGTATTAAACGTGAATTTCTTTGAGGTAAAACACGGCGTTGAAATTAAATTCTGCATAGTTAATTTGCAAATGAAAGGGTTTTTTTTTATAATTTTCTACATTAANTAATTTTCTACATTACAATTGTATGAAAATTGAATATTGTTAAGTAATTACGCAACCACTAAACCAAATCGCAAATATTAACTCACATTTTGTTAAGAAAGTGCTTCTGCTTTAAAGAAGACGAATTGCTCGGCTGTCGTGTAAACGCCTTTTCTTGAGAAATAACACATGGTTTCGAGGCTACCAGCTAGTAGATTCTTTTGTTATTCGCGCCACCGCAAGGTAAGTACTTTTCCGCTTGTCCTTGCAGGCACAAAGACATTGACGATTGCTTTTCTTAGAAGGACACGTGGAGCGACTTTATCTCCTTGACATTTGCGTCATGAGATATCCCGTTGATTTTCTGGGCAGCAAACCACTTCACTCAGCCTTCAGAAATTCAGACTCGCAAGAACTCTACTGGAGGCTAGAAAGCGTTAAAACTACTTATTTCACACCACTACCAAAATAATTATACAAATGACTTTAGCCGCTGGTAAATAATAAGTAGGTGTAGTTCTACGGCAATGCCGAATATTAGCTGCACTGATTATTCAGCATGCGTGCGAAGTCTTAAGTAGCAACGTATAATGCTTTCCGCCACCACTTTATAAAATGCTTTTGTAAAGCAAACGGGGGAAACTAAAGTTGTTACAACAGTTGTTTTGTATGATTTAGGCAATTGTGTATGGTGATGCGTGGACGTTATCAAGTTGGCACCCTGGGATTATTTCTGTTTTTATCATAGGGCTAAACAAAGAAATATAATTGTGTAAGCAAGTAAAAAAAATCACGCAAACATAATGAACACGTGTAGAAAAAAACTGTATTTGTTGAACTCGAAGAAAAAACGAATAATGTTTATGATATTGGTCAAACTTTACAAGAATCCATGCCTGACTAACATAATTTGACAAACAATTTTTCTGCGCTGTTGACGTTTCCAATTTGAAGTTCAAATTTTATTTTACACAAAGAAGTGACGAATTAGAATATAGTTTTTTCCTTTGTTTCGTCTTATTTGTAAGAGCAACTGTATTAAAAACTGTTTGGAAAATACTTTTAAATGGTTTCTTATTATAAGACTGTGATACGAATGTAAAGGGGGGGCAACGAATTATCTGCGACAGAGAAAGGTTATCTGTCTTTGAGTGACACGCAGCACGAAAATCTACAGAGGTGAAANCAAGTAAAAAAAATCACGCAAACATAATGAACACGTGTAGAAAAAAACTGTATTTGTTGAACTCGAAGAAAAAACGTATAATGTTTATGATATTGGTCAAACTTTACAAGAATCCATGCCTGACTAACATAATTTGACAAACAATTTTTCTGCGCTGTTGACGTTTCCAATTTGAAGTTTCAAATTTTATTTTACACAAAGAAGTGACGAATTAGAATATAGTTTTTTCCTTTGTTTCGTCTTATTTGTAAGAGCAACTGTATTAAAAACTGTTTGGAAAATACTTTTAAGTGGTTTCTTATTATAAGACTGTGATACGAATGTAAAGGGGGGACAACGAATTATCTGCGACAGAGAAAGGTTATCTGTCTTTGAGTGACACGCAGCACGAAAATCTACAGAGGTGAAACAGCTGCTTACTTTGCGAAATCCAGCTTCACACGCCAGCAAACTAAGGTCACTATTCAGCCAAATATTAGAACGCCGTACGCTAATCTGGGCATAGTAACATACCCGCCAGACGGCAGCCCAACAAATAGGAAACATTTTACGTAATGCAATAGTCAATCAGAAAAAAGACCCGTCCCGAGAAGCTTGCGGCACCCTATCAGACAATTTGTACGCCCTTATCGAAGTAACTGTGTAATTATCTTCTCCCTGGCTGTGTCACGTCCTGCTGTTCGAGGAAACTGACCAACTTATGGCTACGAAGAGGTCGGGTTATGTCACACATGTACAGCCCCATATCAGATGACCCTCGGGGTCTTCGTGCCACCCCTAACTTCAAGAAAACGTGCTCAGCTTAGGGGCGTTCTATTTGCTACTTGTATCCTCACTACCAGGAAGTCGTGTCTCTCCACGTGAGTTCAGCTGATGGGTTTGTATTGGAAAGGGCTTATTAACATCCTCCGGTGTTATGCCTGAAGGCGTATCAGGGGAAAGCTTACAAACTAACTTATGACCTAACTTGAACTAACACCAATGCCTTCCCTAGGATTCTAACCCAGGGCACCATGTTCAGCAGACGTCTGACCTTCGCCAATTGCTATTGGCTGTTTAGTCGGCAGGCCACCATCCCCACTATCAATCACATTGTGTTAACTTTCCCCTCTCCTACCAAAGTTACTCATTTGTTAATTAGTCGACAGGCCTCTCATCCCCACCCATACTCATTCCATCGAATGCAGTCATTTTAAATTTTTTCGTTTGTCATTTGTTTATACATTGCAGGAAACTGCCATCTTGGATTTCATGTTTATATATTGAACACCTATATGGCTCTTGTATTTTAATTATCGTTTTAAAAACTGGGCAAACTAGCGATTTAGCCAGCAGGTGGCAGCCATATTTGTTTATATTTTTAAAGCACAAATGGTGCTTTCAGCGCGCTCCATATTTGATTCTATATTCATCACCTAAGTCGTGCTAATTACTCTATTTAGTCACCAGGCGAGCTGACGAAACAAACATTCTCTTATGCTCTGTCATGTCATGGTCACAATCTTTTATTTATTATTTTTCTTAGTTGCCTTACTTTAATTTTCTATCATTCCTTCTTAATTAATTTGCCACCATGATTTTGTCACCTGTGCTCCGCCCACTATCACACATTGTATTCATGCCCTGCCATTCCACTTCGACTTAGTAACCTGCTTTACTCGGTCCACTCGCCAAGGTTTCGTTTCTGTTACTGAGACAAGATATTTGCCTACAGCCAAGGTGCTAGGAAGCATAAAAGAACTACTTGTGTGAAGGGACCTTCCTGTGCTATGCAATTACGTGTCAAGTGTAAACACCTGTTCAAACGAGGTGATAAGATGAAGAGACATAGCAAGAATTGTAAAGGTAGAGATCCTGCAGCTAAGAAGTGCCCTGTAGGTACTACCTGCTGGCGAAACCACATCGAATTTATTCTACCTTAAACAATCAGCAGTGAAGGAAACTTGAAAAGATTATGTGATTTGGAATAAATAATTTGTAGGTACCAAAAACATATCTAGAAAACTTGATCACACTAAGCAGAGGATAATCAATCAATTAACAGAATAAGTCGAAGAAGGTCCCATAAAATATAATGTTTGGCGGCATTGTTCCTTCATAAAGCCACAACCTTCTAATGAAGCCATAAGCCTGCGATCATTCAAGACTGCGAATGTAGAATTCTACAATGATGATAGAATTACAGAGGCTGTAGAGGCCTTGAAAGAAAACTTTTTCGTTAAAAAGAATAATATATGCCCAAGGGTTATGGTTGTGCTCATGCTAGCATAGACTATCTTGAGCTGTGTATAAGCATATTATATTCACTACGTGAAAAGTGAGCAAGCGGTTGTAAATACACTATGTTAATGGTGTGCAGAATGTAAGGATTCTGTTTTTATGTTTTTAGTCAATGTTTTATTTCTCGCAGGTGATGTACCTTGTCCTATCATGCCTACTTCCCTGATATAGAGGATATGATATCCTTGATTTCAGATCTGTAAATACATAATGGTACTATAAGTGGGCATAATAAAAAAATTAAATGAGTCAAATTATAAAGATTTTAAAATTAGTACTTCAATATTGGCTGTGTATGCACGTCACTGGATGTGCACAATCAATTATATGGTAATTAAGTTATAATATTAAAATTAACTGTAGAAAAGCTAAGAATGGATTGCCATAATAATACATTTTAAGCAGGTTGTATGCAACAGACATGAAAACATACTGTAGAAGTGTTAGAAATTTGACCCTGAGATTTAAAGAGGAGGGCGAAGGTTGAGTCCGGCCTAATCAGACCTGCTTCAGTGCGGTGAATGGTGGAGAGAGGTCCTATATAAATTTCTGCATTACTGGTTTTGCTCTAATTTTTATTTTTCTAGTAAATTTCAAACTAAATGTTATATTTCGAAAGTTAATATGAAAGACAATATGGCATAATAAAATATAGCAGAAGTGATGCAACACAAGATGTCGATTCGAGAGGACTGAGTAATGTACTAAACCAAAGTGGATTGGCAGAGCACGAATACTATGTGAGATTGTGGGTGGAGCACAAGTAACATTATCGTGGGGGCAAAATTTAGAAAGAATTATAGAAAATTAAATAAGGTAACTAAGCAAAAACGAAATAAAAAATGGTGACGATGACATGAAAGAGCATGAGACAATGTTTGTTTCGTCATCTCGGCTGGTGGCTAAGTAGTGAAAAAAAGTTTGGTGATGAAAATATAATCCAATATGGAGGGTGCCAACAACACCACGTATACTTTAAAGACACATAAACAAATATGGCTGCCACCTGGTGGCTAATACACCAGTTTGCATGGTTTTTAAATCAATAATTAAAAAACTAGCGCCACCTAAGTGTTAAAATTAAAACATTAAATCCAACATTGCGGCCTCCATAAGTGTAAAAAAAATAACAAACGAAAAAATTTAATATGTCTGCATACTACATTAACCAATGTGAAACATTGGTAGAGGAGGGGAAAGTTAAGACAATGTTATTGATAAGTGGGGATGGTGACCTGCCGACTAAACAGCCAGTAGCAATTCGCGAAGGTCAGACATCTGCNTAAAAAACTAGCGCCACCTAAGTGTTAAAATTAAAACATTAAATCCAACATTGCGGCCTCCATAAGTGTAAAAAAATAACAAACGAAAAAATTTAATATGTCTGCATACTACATTAACCAATGTGAAACATTGGTAGAGGAGGGGAAAGTTAAGATAATGTTATTGATAAGTGGGGATGGTGACCTGCCGACTAAACAGCCAGTAGCAATTCGCGAAGGTCAGACATCTGCNCAATGTTATTGATAAGTGGGGATGGTGACCTGCCGACTAAACAGCCAGTAGCAATTCGCGAAGGTCAGACATCTGCTGAACATGATGCCCTTGGGGAATATCCAGAAATGAAATTTTTTAAAAATAATTAAAAAATAATAATTTTTCATTATTTTTTCAAAATAATTTCGTTATTTATTTTTTAATTGTTTTTAAATAATTTTGTTATTAATTTTGTTATAAATTTTATTTAACTTCTTGTGTCTTTTTCATAGAATTGAAGGAATTGTTTTTGGGATTTTTGACAATTTTGGGTTCAAGTTCAATGGTCACCGCGTCAAGGTTAAAGGTTTAGGTCAAGGTCACATGGATCCAAGATGGCGGTAGTAGCCAGTGACATATTATTCTCACTGACTTTTATGAATTTATTAAATTTTTACAATTTTTCTCGAGTTTTTGTGTTTGAGGCCATCCAAGGTCATGTTTATAGGGTCAAAGGGATGGGAGAAGGTCAGGTGATCTGGGTCCACCATGGCACCATGGTGGTTAGGTGACATATAGTGGCTGGTTGGTTCCAGTCGCTCGTCCCCTCTAAGAAAAAACCTTCTAAATTGAAATTTTTTTATGAAATGTAAAAATGAATTGTAGATTTTTTTGTTATTTCTGAAAATAATTTGTTGCAATTTACATACATTTTTAGGTATTTTATAACAAATATACGAATTTTTTTTATTCAAGGTCATTCAAGGTTGTGGGATCAAGTTCAAGGTCACCTGGATCCAATATGGCGTCTATGATGGCTGACAGAACCAAGATGGCTGATGGTTAGGTCTGACTCTGGACCCTGGACCCTATGTACCGATTTGGCATACCATATTCCTGTAAAACAAATATGGTCGCCACTGCTCTGCCCTCAAAAACTATCCCCATAATCCCCCCAAATTGGCTGAAAAGTGCCTTTCGGGAGATCGTTTTTGCAACTGGGGGATCGGTGATTCTTTTATGAAAAAAAGGGAAATTTTTTCGGAAACAGGAACATTTTGAAGGAAATTTAGTTGATTTTCAGGGGGAAAGGGAAATTCTTAGGGAAAAAAGGGAAATTCAAGATGGCGGCTGTCGGTTTTGACTCTTTGGTCCCAGAACCCGTTGACCCTGAACATACATAAACATTCTTCTGTTATAATAAATAAAATAGTAAAAACCGAAAAAATATTATTTAGAGCACACATGTATTCTATTTGTGATTTTTGTGTGCGCGAGTATTAATACTACAATACAGATTTAAGCTCTGTAAATATCATAGAGTTAAATACAATGGTAAAATTATAAGATTAGTTTTCATCTTGTAAATAAGTAATGAAATGACGAACTTTTATTCTCCGTTCAGGTAGAGAAAACTTCGAAATAGAACACAATGATTAAAAAACACAAGATCAAAAAAGTAACATTATAAACCACACTTTATTGTAATTATGATGGCACTTCTTAACCCACAATAGTAAAAAAGTAAAGAAATATTTAACTAGGACCTAATGTTAACAATAAACAATTTACATTTGCAGTTTTCAATATTTTACATTTTATTTTTTACAATTTTTTGGAAAGTATCTGTGTCGAAATTTAAATAATTTTCTGTCTTGGAAAGAAAAATTGTTACATCAAAAATATTTGTGAAAAACTTAGAACTGGTGATGGTAACAAATTAAAAATATTTATTCACAAGATCAGTATACTTCTGCCAGCATTTTATATCATAAAAAAAAACAAAGTCTTTTTCTTGGTGTTTCATGTTATTTTTTTGTATTTGACATAAAAAATCGTTCTTTAAATGTATGCCATACATGAAATTCCAGTATACATTCATTATTCTATCCTGTAAGCAAACAGTCTATCATACATATATTATTTCCCAGTTTATAAATAATATAAAATTCTTGTGTTTACTTGCTTATAAATAAACAATCTGCAGAGCAGCAAGAAACATCTTTCGGCTGTAGCAGGAACTACCAAAAGTAATTAAAAACTAATTATATATTAAGAATAATCATCTTTGTTTCAGGCTGCAATATATTGAAATCATTAACCAATTATTTTACATTTTTGAGGTTTCTAATCAGTTGCTCAATAAATTCCTTTACCTCTTTGAGTTTGTTCTCGCTGATATTAAATTCTTCTAAAGTTTCCATGGTGTGTTCGTCCCAGAATGCTGTGGAGAATAGCAAACTTATCTCAAACCGAAGGTACTTTTCAAACCCAGGTTGTTCAAATCTCTATTTCATTTCATTGATTGTGCTATCTAGGGATTCACAAAATTGTTTTCTATAGAATGCTTTGGCTGATTTGAAATTGTGACTATCGTAAGGAGTTTCATTGTATTCCAGATTTTTTGGTAGGATTTATTAATCTAGGGATTTCTGGTTTTGACAATTTCATTTTACTGATCTTTCCTTCAGTTTCCATCTATATATTATGAAATGCTTCATCTTATCGCTTGCTTTCTGGAACCTGACGAACTATATTTAAAAATTGTTGGGCAACAAGTACTTTTAGGTTTATATTTTGCAGTGTAGAAATAAGAATCAATGAAAAAAACCACGTGACTAATTTTTATTGCAAAACCACACTTCCCTTCATAAGTTGATCCAGAAGTGTCCTCGTGTTTCAGAACCAGCTTCACAACGTTCATGAGTCGAAGTTTCTAGAAACTCTAGTACTTTAGAATAACAATCCAAAATGGCTCTTAACGATGCTTCTCGGAAATTCCAACGAGCTGGACACAAAAGGCGTGGTCCATCACCTACCACGATCACTTCGAATCTGTCAACCTGGTAAAATAATGCCGATATTTTGTGCGTTTCTTTGACTATCGCACTTATCTAATGTACCCATTGTTGACAGTCTCGTATCAGTGTAGTGACTTGGATGCATTTTGCAGTGCTAGCTTAAGGGCAAGTGCAATGCAGTGAACATATAGTGCTAGTAGTTGCTCAGCCAGTAGTCTTGCTTTCACGCCACGTTATACGGCATACAGTAACAAACAGGATTCGTTATCTCAATGTCACGGACTTAGAAGAATATCGAAGCTTATAACGCTGCAACACAGCTAAACGTAGCAATCTAGAGTAATACTAGTGTAAATACATACCACTNAATATCGAAGCTTATAACGCTGCAACACAGCTAAACGTAGCAATCTAGAGTAATACTAGTGTAAATACATACCACTGAACCGACATCGACCAAAGAAACTTGACTGACATATATGCACTGGTTCACTAGTTATACATGACCAAGAACATGCCAACTGCCAGTAGAACCAATTANGTTATACATGACCAAGAACATGCCAACTGCCAGTAGAACCAATTATTTTTTATAAAACTATATTTAATCACCAAGCTCAAACTCCATCTTCTCCCGCGACAACAACACATTCAATGATAAAATACTGAGCACTGTTAAATACTGTAGCTACTCTTAGTGAGTTTCCTTAGGGAAACCTGAAACATGAAGCGAAGACATTACCGTGGGAGAAAATATTATCTACGCTGAGTTTTTCATAATATTTTAAGTGTAAATTATGATGTAGATACGAATGGTGATACTAGGTGTCGAAAAAAAGTTAGTAGAGTAGAGAGTTATATCGTTTTGAGTTTTTTAAATTAAGGTTTTGGTATTGGGATTTTGGAATTGTGTTTTTTTTTCTCATAAACGTCATAATGCAAGTGGTCCGTCGTTTACTGGTATGTCAGAATTGGATCCACAGGATGTTATTTGTTGGAAGACTGTGTTTGTTAGTGAAATTGTTATTAATCAGACTGTTGAACACAGTATCTATTCGCCGCCGATTTTGCTGTCGGGAAAGAAGGTGAAGTTCGAGCTTGGTGATGAAATATGATCTAATAAAAAAATTATTGGTGCCACTGACAATTTGCATGTTCTTGATCGTGTAAAACAAGTATATAATGCACAGATGTCAATAAAGAATGTTTGGACGAAATCGGTTAAGTGGTAAGTAGGTATACATAGCCTTCTGCAACATTTAATTCCTTTCCATCAAACACAACATTTATCACTTTACCTTTCACAACAGCTGACACCTTACACGAAAACATTGATAAACTTAGTTTCAAATATTTCCAAGTGACGTTTTGGTATACGATGTCTCTCTCTCATGCAAACTAATGTGCAACATGTATAAATAATTTATTCTAATAAACGAAAATTATTTTATGCCCTTTGCTTTACGAATTAAAATTCTAATAAATATAGTAACAACTTCATTATTAGAAAAACCTTTGTCGCACCCCTGCACTCCCTTGTACTCCCTTGCCTGAAAACAGAAGAGGTGCAGTGTACCCTTCCCTCCTAATTTTGGCGCCCCTGTTCACAAATGTATTAGTAAATGTTGAAATGGCATTGGGGGACGGGTAGCAGAAGCAAGGTCGTCTTGGAAATGGAAGGGTTCAAGTAGGATGGGTTGCAAGAGCCCGTGTCACCCACCATATTGGATTTTTTATTTATCTATTCGTAATTTTAATTTAAGAGGATACATTGATAAATGCGACAATATAAGCTTAGCTAATTGCCTTACCCAACATTACGGACATAATATATGAACTGCTATACGAATGTTTATATATTAATTTATTCTCGCCTTTTAATGACGACCAGGGAACACCTATCAACAATCAAGTACAAAAATTTGCACAGGACTATAAACTGTAATGTTTCTATAATGAAACCTTTTCAGTAATGACCCTATTCTCTTCCGTTATGGCACTAAAACGAATAATTTCCGAATAATGGGTATGGCAGCCTCTGAAACGCTCCTCTCAGCACCATATATGATCTCTCTCCCACTCGGCGATGCCGGTTCGTTGTGCTGTGTATTCTCTGTGACCTTCTTGCTTCCTGCACCTCCCTGCACGCATGCGCAAGCCCCCTCCCCCCCTCTTTCCCACAACCGAGGTGTTACGAAGCTTCGAAAGCTTCTTGAGTTTCGATGCTCAGTCATTTCTCCGTCCGACTGTCATGGTGCCATGATCGTTCTTGCTTATTTCATTAGGGTGCCCTTCTGAACGTTGTTAATCATGTACCACACGAACGTTCCTCAGTTTTTATTAGCAGTTGGCGTATTCCAAAATTTAAATAATTTAAGGTCCTGAAATTTCTGTTTCGACGTCGCGTAAAGAATCTCCTCGGTTGAACATATTTCTGCTTTCTCAGGCCGCATGCTACTGTCATGAAGTCTGCTAACACCCGCTCACCTACCTGTACCGTGAGAAAGGTTGTTATTTCACAGGTTGCGCGTGTTATTATTGAGAGTTATCTGCAGTCTGAGATTTCAACATTTCACTATTTTGCTGAAGTTTGTAACTTGTTAGCGTTTTACTAATATGGCCATGCAACTTGTACTCCAGCATCTTATATTTATGTGATGTTAAAAGTACCGTGCAGAATTAGTAAAGGATTTTGTAAATATGTCTTTTTTGTGACCTTTTTCCCATATTACGAAGCTCCTGAGTGTTTCGTACCACGTGTGTGTGTGTATATATATACACACACATATATGTATATAGAGGGAGAGAGAGAAAACATTTCATTAACACGTTGGTGTAATTATAAATATGTTTGTAAAATGGTATATTTTTCTTAATATGTAGGGTGTTTGTGCTAAAATCTGTCACCACGGGCTAGTATTTATATTTTTATGTCTACATTTTATTACACATACAAGTTTTACTTACCGTTAAGTCAATGGTTGTACGTAATGATAAAAAAAAATTGTCACAACTTTGTGTTTATTTATAACTTTTAATAAACCCCGTATCAAAATGTCAAACGTTCTGTTTATAAAGTGAATGCTGCTCACGTTTATTTGTAAATTGTGTGCAAATTGTGTCGAATTATTATTATAAAACCTAAAAAAATTATATGTGTATGGGAATTCTTTATTGCTGCCTAACCTAAGCTCCATAATTGTGATCCCATGAGTAATTCTTGGAATCTGATTGTCATTTAAAAAATACCATGTTTTATCGAACCCACGTGATATACTATTACTAATACTGGTTTGGGAGCTCAACATTAGAGTTCTGCAGTTGAAGGAGTCATTAGATCCAAATGCTTAAAAGAATCAGTTAAGTACAAACGAATGAGGTCCAAAGAGATATAAAAAGTTTACGATCATTACTTATTTATAAAGTGCAGGCGAGATTTGGGAAATAATAGTACCTTGCAAAGATACATACAAAATATTGTGTTCCAGTCTGTCTATGCCAGGATCGTCTAAAGTACCTATACATGGAATATATTGTACACAGCACGGCAAACAGCAATATATTTTGTAAAATAACATAGTGGAGTTCCTTTTCTGGTAGGTATATATTTCAAATATAAAGCTAACCCATTACAAATTTTCAATTCTAACAAATTGTAAACAGCATTGCATGCGTTTAGTAAACACTGCACTATATTCAGTTTTGTGGGGGAAAAAATTAAGATAGTTTTAGTGTTTTTATGCAAGTCTGAAAGAAGAGACGGAGGTACATTAAATTGTGAATACGCACATAAAAACTGTTACCACGTAAAATTTGTACATACATATATATAGGTATATGATAAATATTATTTTAGAAAAAAGGTTTTTATCTCAAACACGCGCGCACACACCCACACACACATATATATACATGTATACGTGATATATTGTTCACTGTAATGAAAAGGAAGTGTGAAGTTTTATCGCATTAAATCAAAACGTGGTAATTAAGGCAAATGGTTGATGCAGTTTGCCCAACTTAAGTTTGATTTTTGATATAAGAATTACCTTAAACAGAAGCAATACAACTTGTACATAAATATATCAACTCTCTTACGAAAAAAAGGAAAGAGAGTAAATTTTTTGGGGTCCTGCAACTGACAATGATTTATTACCCACACAGCATAATGGTTTTTGTGTTATGAACTGCTGATATTTATATGTTGTTCCAGAGTAAACTGTGAAGTTTGTACTTGTACTTTTGCAATCTCACAACTGTATATATTTTCATATAATACCGATTTATCTAAAGTTGTGCTAGTCCTGAATTACGATATGTATTTTTAATTACACTGTTATTATACAAGTATAGGCTAATTTCTTTTAAACGGTGTCCTATGAAAATGTTTTTTAGTATTTTCTTGCCAGTAATAACAGAGAAAATGTAAAGTGTTTACTCTTCTAAGAACTATACATTGTCACTTATTAAACGCATAGACACTTGTTGAACGCATAAACAATTGTTGAACGCATAGACACTAGCGAACACGCCAGGGGCAGTGTTAATTTTGATATATTTGTTGAAATGATTAACCATTGCCTGAAAAAAGAAAGTAATTAGAACTTTCGATGACTTTCAGTTAATCGCGAAGTTGTTATTTACTGCAGTGCATTAGGACGTGTTATGAATTGCTAATTCTTGTTGCTAAATTAAAGAATTCCGTTTTACTCCGTATTCTTTTTAAATTGTTTGTTTCAAAGGAAGATTTCGTGTGCCTTGTTACCGACGTTAAAGGTTTTTCTGTGCATTTTTTTCGTTGTTAGTATTCGGTTCATTCTGGCAGTATAATCTCGTATCTTAAATGCTACTAAGATTTGCTGGTNTGTACATAAATATATCAACTCTCTTACGAAAAAAAGGAAAGAGAGTAAATTTTTTGGGGTCCTGCAACTGACAATGCTTTATTACCCACACATTATAATGGTTTTTGTGTTATGAACTGCTGATATTTATATGTTGTTCCAGAGTAAACTGTGAAGTTTTTACTTGTACTTTTGCAATCTCACAACTGTATATATTTTCATATAATACCGATTTATCTAAAGTAGTGCTAGTCCTGAATTACGATATGTATTTTTAATTACACTGTTATTATACAAGTATAGGCTAATTTTTTTTAAACGGTGTCCTTTGAAAATGTTTTTCAGTATTTTCTTGCCAGTAATAACAGAGAAAATGTAACGTGTTTACTCTTCTAAGAACTATACGTTGTCACTTATTAAACGCATAGACACTTGTTGAACGCATAAACAATTGTTGAACGCATAGACACTAGTGGACACGCCAGGGGCAGTGTTAATTTTGATATATTTGTTAAAATGGTTAACCATTGCCTGAAAAAAGAAAGTAATTAGAACTTTCAATGACTTTCAGTTAATCGCGAAGTTGTTATTTACTGTAGTGCATTAGGACGTGTTATGAATTGCTAATTCTTGTTGCTAAATTAAAGAATTCCGTTTTACTCCGTATTCTTTTGAAATGGTTTGTTTCAAAGGAAGATTTTGTGTGCCTTGTTACCGACGTTAAAGGTTTCTCTGTGCGTTTTTTTCGTTGTTAGTATTCGGTTCATTCTGGCAGTATAATCTCGTATCTTAAATGCTACTAAGATTTGCTGGTTNTTTTTTTCGTTGTTAGTATTCGGTTCATTCTGGCAGTATAATCTCGTATCTTAAATGCTACTAAGATTTGCTGGTTTGTCAAACATGTATTTCAATTAAAAACGTTTAAGATTACGTATTAGTGTAAGAACCTAACTTTTATCTGGGCTACAAGTTCTGTTATGTAAGCAAGGATATTTTCTTTTAACCTCATACTGTGTAATGTTTTATCTGGATTTTCAACATCTAACTCCTTCATTCTTCGGACAATAGATTTGCTTAAGATTAAAGTAAAATTATGTCTGAACTCTTTCTTCGAGGTAACTTAAAAGCTCTTCTAGAACTATACCATAAACCACTGACACATTTCCTTATCACTTAGAATTTTTGCTTTATGCTTTTTCTGAAATATATTATTTAATGTGGCGGGACGATTTTTTCTGTTACTTGGCATCAGTTGTAATCATATCGCCAATTCTCAGATTCGTCAGAATTTTTTAGTAGCTAAGTGTGTTTGCTACTAAAATGTTTACTGCTAGCTGGATGTACGAATGGTTCAGGTAAATCTATTTGGCGCAGCACGCAGCGATTCCAGTCCACCTCAAAATNCTGCTAGCTGGATGTACGAATGGTTCAGGTAAATCTATTTGGCGCAGCACGCAGCGATTCCAGTCCACCTCAAAATAACCATTATTGCCTCATGTATTTTATTAATTGATTTCCAAAGATCACATTTTCTTTTCTTCTCCAACGTTTGGTCACTTAACACCAATCATCCGTCAGGCAACTATTAATAGGCATGTAAAAATCAAGTCTGCAATAAAGTGTGTTCCACTCCAAGCCGAACCCAGGTTTTCGTTAGTAACTTTAACAATAATGAAGCAATAGTAACGAAATTTTCAACAGTCCTACTTAGTTTTGAGTGAAATGTGATGACATCCGCACCTAAACTACACTGAACTCGGCGGTCCGTATTGAAGACGAAGCAACGGAAGAGGACTGCGAAATGCGCGCGGGACTGCGACATTCCGCTCTGGATCGCGGCGTGATTTGTCTAGCCGCGGTTATCTTGCCTCGTGACAGCCAGTTTGNCTGCTAGCTGGATGTACGAATGGTTCAGGTAAATCTATTTGGCGCAGCACGCAGCGATTCCAGTCCACCTCAAAATTACCATTATTCCCTCCTGTATTTTATTAATTTATTTCCAAAGATCACATTTGCTTTTCTTCTACAAAGTTTGTCACTTAACACGAATAATCCGCCAGGCAACTATCAATAGCCATGTAAAAATCAAGTCTGTAATGAAGGATGTTCCACTCCAAGCCGAACCCAGGTTTTCGTTAGTAACTTTAACAATAATGAAGAAATAGTAACGAAATTTTCAACAGTCCTACTTCGTTTTGAGTGAAATGTGATGACATCCGCACCTAAACTACACTGAACTCGGCGGTCCGTATTGAAGACGAAGCAACGGAAGAGGACTGCGAAATGCGTGCGGGACTGCGACATTCCGCTCTGGATCGCGGCGTGATTTGTCTAGCCGCGGTTATCTTGCCTCGTGACAGCCAGTTTGTCGCTGGACGGTCCGCTGTGGTGCGGATATCGGCAGGCAGCTGTTGTTATTGTACCTGGTGGCTGGGAGCGGGTGTTGAATTGCGCGCGGTGACAGCGCGGGTGCAATTGTTGAGAAGACAGGGAAGAAACGTCTCGGCGTACCGTGGAGCAGCATGTCTTCCTTGCTTAGACATACTGGGAAACAGACTCGGTTAAGGCAATGTCAACAGATGTCCCGGGAAACGTTCGGGGGCAAACAAACATGCGCCAGGTAGGTCCACCATTTGGGCCATGGCGAAGGAGCTAGATACCAAGGGAACTCTACTGGACACGAATGCAGGGCGTCGTCCAAAGACGTCGCAGATAAACTGTCGAAGATGTAGAGCTCCGACTACTCGCCTCTCCGAAGAAGCCACCGCGGCGACTTTCTCAGGAAACAGGATTGTCGAAAAGCACCTGTTATCGCGCAGCAAAATGTCCAAGCTCCGCGCGTTCCGTATCTACGTCGTCCACGAACTCGGGAGCCTGACGAAGTGAAACGCGCGTGTCGCTGCTTGCGGACATTGGTTCATTCAAACCCGAGTGTTCTGGATTATTCATTTTTCTCCCGACGAAGCTTCGTTCCACCTTTCAGGTTATGTAAATTCTCGACAGTTCCATCTTTGTAACAGTGAAATCCCCACGCAGTGCATCATGAAACTGAAAGTGTGGCGTTTGGTGCAAAATTTCTGGCCGGCGTATTTTCAGTCCAATTTTTTTTTAGACAAGCATCGAGACTGCTGTATACAAGGATATCTTCAACTCTTGTTATGATGTCATCACAGTTTACTCAAAGCAAAATTTGTCTTAATTATTGTTAACGTTACTAACGAGAACCTGGCTTCAGTTTGGAGTGGGAACTTCTGTATAATAAAGATTATTACCTGATTTATAAAAAAAATATTATAATTCACCATTCTATACAGTTTATGTGTTATTGGCATTCCTTGAACTGGAAAACTTGGAAAACAATAAGTGAATAACAGCTTAATAATTCATTTCCAAAAGTAATGTTTTCTTTAATTGCATTATCTGGACAATTTAATAGGTAATGTTGTGGAATCCGTATCAGAAATCCATGTTTATAGTAAAAAAATATTACTGTAACTTATAACGTGTTGATATCACAATTTTTGCGATTTTAATGCTAAGTTATACAAAAGTAAGAACTGAGTATTATTTAAATTTTTGAAGTCCTGAAACTTTCACATTTTCCCTTGTTTGAAACATGAATAATGTTGTTCGGCCAATAGAAAAGTTAACTTTCCATAATGCAGAAGTTTAAAATGAGGCGAAAACTAAATTCTAAGTAGAGGTTTCAAAAGTTCTCAACTAACCGAGAACAGCCTAAAGCGAAAATTCGCCGGCCTTTCGGGCCACATACATAGTAGCGTACTACAGTTGAAATGACACTTTAACTTATATACATATTATTACTAAATTTTCAACTGCGTTGCCTATAACCTTGACATTTTTCGGGCCAAATTTCTCCATGGGGTACAGTTTTATCCCATGGGCATCTCTTCTCACACCCAACAGTAAGCTCAGTCGGCCCGCTGTTTGATACACACGTATTGAGGCATAGGGAATTGTGTGACTTGCGCCGAGCAACAGAGGACGGGGGAAAAAAAAAAAAACATTATGGCCATATTTCACGATCATTATTTCATTTCATTATCTGAAATATATTTATATAAGTACCACACCAATGTACGTATTTGTAGAACCGGAAAGTCTAAAATTTCGGAATATACGGAGCTTAAGTTTCTACGGTTTAAATTAACTTTTACAATTAAATCACATTTCATGTGAACTCTATCATATACACAACATATAAATTAAGTATCAAGGGTATTATCAATCAGTTCTCAGGTACTGACATCCTGAATCCATTTCAAAATAGGTATTGAGGTTTTTGCCAACACGGTTTTATTCGTTCGAGAGAAAATAGTATTAATATTTATTAGTTCTCTTGAACGAATAAAAATGTTTTGGCAAAAACATTTATGTCTATTTTAAAAGAAATTCAGGATACCAGTACCCGAGTGCCGGTTCTTAAATATCCTCGATACTTGATCAACATGCTGTATACACGATGTAGATCACATGACATGTGATTTATTTGGCAACGTTAATTACGAGCAAACAAACATCGGCTCCCATATTCAGCTTTGTGCTATCGCTTGCACTTTTGCTTCACACATCCGATTAGTATTTGTTTAAATGTAGCGATTTGGAGATGCTGTTTTTATTTTGCTGTCGGGTTCCAAAATAATATTTCTAAAATCGGCCGTGTTGTAAAAACGGTAGGTTTTTTTTTTTTTCGTTATATATTTGTTGCTTTTTTTGTCGTTGAAAATAAGTTAAGCTTCGTGAAGAAAAACATATGCCCGGATTTACAAAATGCCGTAACATGCCGAGTAGGAGGAACACTTTAAAAATAATTATTTGGTAAGTATCTTTGGTGTTGTGATAAACTATTAGAAATTACAAATCAATGATAAAAATGTGATCTTGTGGGAGTAACGCATTTGATGCGTTATTGTTAACAAGAAACGAACGTTGACGTAAATTCTTTTAGATATTTATTACATTAACCTTTTTTTTTTTTTTTTTTTTTTTTTTTTTTTTTTTTTTTTTTTTTTTACAGTTTATGTGGTTTTGCCTGTCAGACAAGTTCGCTACGCGCTGATGCTGTTTCATGGCCGTGTTTTGCTTATTCAGCAAACCAATTAAATTTTTTTTAATAACACACATCTTAAATAATCAAATTTTTTTCTGAAACATGTAGCAGTTCCGCATGTAAAAAAAATTAAACACAAGAAGAAAGTACCTTTCGAATTCCAATTAAAGAAATATTAGAATGATAAACTTTTGTACAATTTCGTGTATTTCGATGGTACCATTTCTATATGCGATTTACACTCATACAATGTACAGTATGAAAATATTCTGTACGTTTTGAACACATAAGAATGAGAAAGTTTAGTTCGAGCTGAACTATTTTCGTGCATATTAATATTTAATAGTACAAATATTCCATTACATCATATATTGTTTACATTCACAGTTTAACGAAACACAATACTTATGCTATTCACATCGTGTGCTTTGGTTGTTTGTTAACTAACAGAAAATTAACTATATAACTGAAATAGAATATCATTATTTCTGTAATAATGTTAATTTTTCTTACTGTCGCAGTGTTGGTAATCAGAATGCAAGTAGCCATCTAAACCCAAATACAAACCATAAAAAAAAAAACAATAGTTAAACGATCACACTTTCTAGGTGCATTGTTTTTACTGCGTAAGCTGAAAACAGTTCTCGTAATCTGTTAAGTTCTGAACAGTAATATTTTTAATTAATTAATTATGGATTTAATTATCCCATCATATTCAGTACGCCGCTCATTACATTTTCGACTGCCTGAACAGTCATGTTCTTTGCTTTTTTCCACGGCCAGAGCATCATTTCGACAACATTTGGACTTCTTCTTTCGCGATATTCGGCATTTGCGACCACAAATGCCGCCATAACGGCCACACAGCAGAGGAGGATAACGGAGCTCGCCTTCATCTGCAACAGAAAACAGTGCAGAATACTCTTTACACGCATATTAATATAACCTTTTACAGTACACATATATTAAACCAGAACATGTTAAGGGAGAGTTTCCACCTAGGGGAATATTTTTTTATGTAACCAACAAGTAGTGTTAGACGACAAATGGAGGAATCAGGTATTTAATTTCCCATGGACAATAGTAAAAATAACGCTCTTAAAATTGATAACTTCTTCTTTTCCGTGCACCAATGGTAAAGGTAGGTAGGTAAATCTTAACGTCTTATTGACGACGAAATAATTACAGACGGAAAAAATTGCTCTGAAAAGCGGGATCTGGGAAGGAGTCAGNCACAAATGGTAAAGGTAGGTAGGTAAATCTTAACGTCTTATTGACGACGAAATAATTACAGACGGAAAAAATTGCTCAGAAAAGCGGGATCTGGGAAGGAGTCAGCCATAGGCTGTTTTACTAAGGAGCGATCGTAGGACAATTCATGGAGTGATTTAGGTGAACCATGTAAACCGAAATCAGGATGTCCGAACTTGAGATCGAACACGAGCCCTCCCGGATGCAAGTCTGGATGTTTACCACTGCATCACCTAAATAGGTAAATTGTAATAATGATCAGGTTATAGTCTGTATGACAGTCCTGGTCTGTATAAAACNGTTTTACTAAGGAGCGATCGTAGGACAATTCATGGAGTGATTTAGGTGAACCATGTAAACCGAAATCAGGATGTCCGGACTTGAGATCGAACACAAGCCCTCCCGGATGCAAGTCTGGATGTTTACCACTGCATCACCTAAATAGGTAAATTGTAAAAATGATCAGGTTATATTCTGTATGACAGTCCTGGTCTGTATAAAATAATTCCTACCAGCTTGGGCACTGAACAAAATTCAGCTTGTGTCGTGTATTATAATTTAGACGTTTGTAATCCTTGCATTATTTTCAGTAAACTTGCTGTCTGAACGATCGCACTTTTGCGCCTGTATTTTGAGCAGGTGGTTTATATTTTCCTAGGACAGAAAATCCTGTGACGTGCAGTCGTGGCAGAAATGGAACGCGTTATCTGTTACGAAAGCGACTGACTGCATGCAGCATGAATTGTTTTGCTGGTGTAAGGCCTCAAAGAAAATGTACTCTCACGGATGTCCAGCGGTAGAACTTTGCTGACGCGACGGACACTAAAGATAATGGTACGGACACTCACGTAGTGTTTAAGCGTAGTTATTGAAGGGAGTGGTGTGGTCCTTGCGTCACATTTCCCCGCTAAAGTCTCGCCGCGAATACATTACGCCCGTCTATTCGGCAAATCTACGCACCTGCGGTCTCGCCGTCGTTCGGCTCACGTGCCATTTCCTGCCATGGGAGAGACAAAAAGTGTGAGACACGTCTTATCTTACGTGCAAGCGTTCGACATGGGTGGCTATCTGGCAGCAGTCGGCACCCGGTGCAGTTGAAATGGGCAGCTCGACAGTCATTTAGCAACGGGATGTCTGTTTCCACGCATTTCTTGTGGGCATTATTGCGAGAGTTCGACTCGCTTTTCTCCCAGCTTACTTTGCAAACCGTCTTACACAATCTGAGAACGCGTTGTTGCAACATCGTGCACGCGAGGACAGCGGCGGGTCTGGGGGAATTGTGTAGTTCTTCTCCCTCCTCCCTGCTTGTAGTGATTTACAGTTGCTTACAAACGTTGTCATCACGGGGCAAAGACTACGGGTATTTGAAAGTTATTCTGGCAACCTGTTAAGCCACAAATGCTATAATTGGTATGCCTGCTGTTGCAGAGCAAGGTAGTGTGGAAGAGGCTCGTGTATACTGAGCGTGTGGCGAACTGCACCTACGAAGTTGTCTCTTGGTCACCTACCTAAGTAACAACATAGCGTAGGGAATTTAGATTTGTATTTCATTCGTAGAGAAGTTACAATGTCCTTGGCTGGCCGGTAACCATGTTTTATGTTTAGAGCTTGACTGGTAGTTTTTTTATTCATTTTTAAGCGTTATTCCTTAAACAGTTTTCGCGATAAAAAACAATAATTCTAAGTTTTGGTGCAATTAAAGGTTCTAATGTTTTTGGTTTTAATCATAAACCGGAGTTAGGATTTATAATAATTATACATTATTTTCTAGTGTACAGTATATGATTTCTTTATGTATAAGGGACAGGAAAGGCGCTTTTCAATTAATTACATTAAACTTAATAAAACGTAAATTTAATTATTTATTAGCATTATTATTTCGTAAAATATTTATAAATCGAATGATTAGTTTTATAACATATCTCGAAATTTATATGAAGTCGTCACTGGGGCTAAAACTAATAAATACTGAATAAATCGCAAAAAAAAAAATTGATGTTCCCTTATTTAAATATTACTAAATACGTTAAAAAATAGATTTTATCAAATTAATGCATTATTATTAATTTAAAACATTTTATCGTGGTATATGTTTATTATAGAAACAACACTATGCACCTATAGTTCCTGCTTAAGCTTCTTAAACAGGTGTATTAGAGTCAACATCAAGTTTAAACTTTTCTTTTACAAGCACTTATTAAAATCTTTAAAAAAATTTACATGATTTTTTGCGGAATCTCTGTTTTAATCAAGTTCACTTATTATGCTTATTACTTATATTAATTATATATAATTTTGATTTCGTTTTTTATATCATTACACTAGGTACATTTCATAATAAACTGGTATCAAAATGAAATTACAGTTTAGTGTTCCGGNCGTTTTTTATATCATTACACTAGGTACATTTCATAATAAACTGGTATCAAAATGAAATTACAGTTTAGTGTTCCGGCAAATGCCATTTTTCTAATTTTTCCATAGGCATTTTCATCGTGGGTAAGATTAAATAGCAGAGAAACGAAATATTTTAAAGTAACAATATAAATATTTATCATATCACGTGAACTATTAACAAACTTACATTTAATATAAAAGTTAAGTATGTTTCAAATTCAATAATGGTACACCGAAATTTTTTTCTTAATTTTTAAATTATGAGGGCGTCTAGAACTGCACATATTTCTGTACGCCCGGCGCTTTTTCTTAAATCACNTTTCTTAATTTTTAAATTATGAGGGCGTCTAGAACTGCACATATTTCTGTACGCCCGGCGCTTTTTCTTAAATCACGTGCTGACAACTGTGTACTTCCATAAACGTCGACCTCTTTTAATCATTTAATTATTCTGCGACAATATGGTTACTAAGATTGTGTGCCTATGCACATATAAACTGTTATTTCAGTAAGCACAAGTGATTGAAAAACAAGTTGTATAGATTTATGGTTTCTATAGTGAAGTTTATCCGTTTTTCTATGACTCGGTTACCAGACAATAATTAATTTTATAGTCTGCTCAGTGTTGTAAATATGACAGGAAAATGGAACTACATATACCATTAAATATATTACTGTTAAAATCTGTAGGAATTATTTTTATTTCTGAAAACATATTTTTTCTCAGAATTTTGGAGGTTTTTTTTTTCAAAATATGCTGGCCAAGGTTTACGAGAAAACGGAAAACCAGGTGGCCACCACCCAAGTGAAATAATGCAGTTCGATAAACGGCTGACGATAATACGCACTACAGAATATAAACCCTTATTAAACCTGCAAACACAAATTCTGGTAGCCTAGTTAAAAATAGCCAAATAAGCCTATTCGTATGCAGGTAATTGTTATTTGCGAGTAATAAATACGAGCAATCTGATTATCACAAATGTTACATGCTAAGTGAAATCATGCTGATTAGTTGCAATCGTGACACGTGTTTTATTTTCCAGAAGAGTGGAATTTACGCTTGTAAGAGGTTTTTTTTAGCAAATTTTTCTTTCGTATTTGTAATTAAATTTGAACCAAACTAGCAGTGGTGGAGGGGAAAAACTTGCTATTGAGGGGGTTTGACGAATGATAAAAGCATAAAAGTAATTTTCCCCCCTTAGTCACGAAATAATTTTGCTATTTGGTTTCCATTGGTGGTTAGAAGATGTAGAAAAATGTGCTGAAGAATAAGTGAGATGAGTAAAAGTGTTAAACGAAATTCTCTTCTTGAAGGAAAAAAGAAAATTAATTTGTTTACGTCCATTAGAGGAAGGAATACAATGACTGGTAATAACAGAATACATATGGAAAAATGATGGAAACCTTTATTTTAGTAGTCATATTATGTAAAAGAAAGCAGACGTAGGGATGGTATCTGGCCACACAAGAAAGGCAAGAAACTGCCTAAACCTCCGAAGCTTCTTTGACCTAGTAAAAATTCATTTCTTTTCCTGGAGCATAACTTTTTTTTTTGTATATCAAAACAGACTATTTACAGTTTTTAATAGTGGAATTTAGATATTCCTATATTTCGTAGATGCAGATTTTTCTTGTACATTGTTTTACATGTATAGACAGGTTTACGCTTCACGAGAAAGAAAAAGGGGATATTTATTTCCTTGCCATAATTGTTAATCAATTTTTTTTTATTTCACCCACGCCTTTTTTTACTAGATAAAGGTTTTTAACTCTCACGGGGCTTTGATAATTGTGCTTAGATGAAATAAATTATTAAATTATTAAGCATTGTTGTTTTAAAAAATTTATAGATTCTCTCTCATTTTACGTACTAGCTGGGTAAATTGAGTGTTTGTCACTCGGCCGTATGCTAGAAAATCCTTCTTGACCTTGCAACTAAATCGTGCATACACAAGTAACATTCATTACACGAGTCCAGATATTCGAGATTTGAACATACCGTCAGGCAAAGTTTAGGGGTGAAAGTATACGCAAAAGAGACCACATCGGAGGCCAGGCTAAAGATATCTTGTATTACGGAATGTAATTATTCGAAGCAGTAACTGCGAGGCCACACTTACGCCATTCTGCAAGACACGTTAACGCCGTAACCAATACGACGTGGAACGACAACGCGTAATTTCATTACCTTAAAAACTGTTCGTAAAAGTGTAAACGCCTTCTTTCATTAAGTGTTGCAATGACGAACGCTGCTTACCAACTAAAGTTTTATTCACAGATCCTGAGAAAAAAAATTACAATACGAACCCATTATTTGAGAACATTCCATGTATCTTAGAACAATAGCGTTTTATCCGCTCGGTCTCATATTCATTTCTGAGATCAAGTGTTACAGTTACGTAATTATTTGGTATGCGCAGTACTTGTGTTCAGCGCGTATCTTGGAGACATTGAACAAGATGTTGCATGCTCGACGATACTGGCATTAACGATTTATGTCAAAGACGTGTAGAAAATTCTACAAATCAGACTGTCCACAAGTGAGACGGAACATTGATGCCTTGATGTGTACAGCACCCGCCACAGATATCGTTCATGTGCAACTGTCTACGATCGTGAACAAAGCGAACGTGCTTTGTTTGACTTTCCATGAATTAAATTTCAGCCCACAGATGGTAATGAGTATACACAAATTTTTCTAGTTACGCATGTAAATATAATAATTTATAAACCATATATTTTTAAAATCGTAGACCATGTATATAAAAAAACTAACAATTTTCTTAATAGATTAGTTTTTCTTTTAATGTTTAGATCGAAAATTATTGCAATATGCTATTATTTTTAATATCGTGGCTATAAAAATGAGCCAGCAGAGTTAAGTAATTGAATTTAGAAAAACTTCATTCAAATAACTTATTTGTAGCGTACATGATGTTGCTTTAATTAAGTGACAGTGGGAGAGTAAGACGGTGTTACTCTTGTGATGTTCCGCACGATACCTGAAAATAAAAGTCGTTAATCGATCTTATATTTATATATTGAGTTATGGGACTCCACGAGCCTCCAGAAATTAGACACCACGCTTACGCGAAGCTTCGTATAGGCATAAATATGCTTTGCAGAAACTACTTTCAATCACAGTCATCGTTGCTGCACTATTTGCGAATCGTTAATCACTAATCGATACCTCATTACAATAGTTGAGTTCAGTTGAAATATTTGGGCGGCTCTTAACAACGAGGTCTTGAGAGCCGATGAGCGTGGAATGAAGTGAGAATATAGCAGCACCGAAATGCGAGGGCGGGAGATCCCCGAGAAAACCCGCCGACCAGCGGTATTGTCCGGCACGATTCCCACTCGCGAAAATCCAGGAGTGACACGGTCGGGTATTGAGCAAGTTTCGCCTTGGTGGGAGGCGATCAGTCTAACCGCTCAGCCACCGCGGACCCATTATATTAGGGTGTCGACTCTAAATGTGCGGTTTTTCATGAGGAACAGTTTTGTACTAACAAAATGCCTTGTTCGAGCGCATTTTCATGCTACATTATCCCACGAAAAAGTATAACTGTCAATATTTTAGTAGTAATATCTCTACATGTATCACGTACTGCATTTTTTAGGCAATTAATTAAAATATCAGATTTTTCGAGTTGTGTCATTATTGTGCTGATGTCTCGATATATATTTCTTAATATCAGTCACAGAAAAAAAAAATCATACTTAAAGATATATTTTAACAATATAATAAATACAATGAAATTGTAATTAATTTATAACTAAGTAAGAGCTAGACGAAACTGAAAATTACATACTTAAATATATATATATTAACAATATAGTAAATACAATGAAATTGTAATAAATAAATAAGTAACAGCTAGACTAAACTGAAAATAACGTATAAAGAGGTAAAGAAGGTAACTCTTGAAATATTTTCCTCAGATTATTTATACACGATTTAATTGGAAATGATATTATAGAAAGTGAATAAATAAAGAGGTAAGCAGTAAGCATATAGACTGGAATAGTATGAAAGACAACTACAAATTGAGTTTTAGTATGCTAGGAATGTGACCAATATATTGAGTGTAAAATTATTTCCGAATTTTTTTTTTTTGTCTTCCAACAAATATGTATTAGAAAGTCTATCGTTTGCTCATAAATTTGTATTTAAGTCTTCTTTCGGTTGCCTGAATACGGCATTTAAAAACAATACCCACTGAGGTGAACTTTTTATTTTATTTTTTACAATCTCCCTTTAAGGATATGACGTGTATCTTGCACGTGGTATGTTTATTAGAAGAAAAACAAATTTCTAGAGTACATAAATTACGGAGGTCATCGTTTTTTAATTTTTATAATAAACAGGGATTCATATATTAGTAGGTATTTAAGTGAACGTGATAAAACTGAAAAACCTGTCTTATATAATGAATTTGTTTTCATTCTGTAGTCAGCGTGAGTAAATATTTAAATAACGTATTTAATCTTACTTTAAATCCAGGCGATCTTCCTGCTTGCCGAAAGACTGAAAGTTGAAAGTTCTCTGCGTTCCAGCCAAAACTTTCTACAGTTCACCGCTACAGTCGAGCGCACGACAGAAGTGAGAATGGCGTACATGCCAGTGCTACAGATACCTATATGCTTTTTTTTTTCCGCCTGTCCTTGCAGATTCGGTGACATTATCTACTGATGACTCGTCAGGCAACCCCGTGGTGTGAGCTTATCTTTGAGAGGTGTCTATGTACTTGAAACAGAACCCCGCTGCTACTTTTCCTTGGCGAGTGACAGCATGGCGCTGTCAGGGAGACGTAAAGCAGTTCGGAACCAGGGACACTCCGCAAAGTGCTGTTTCCGCAACGAGTATTATCCTTCAAATGCACCGTAAAGCTTTTATTGTAGACTTTAACGATCACGACATGTACGAAATATACAAGTAGGTGCGTACTTGTGTTCAAATATAATATGTGCGCTGATCATTGGCATGGTTTAAGCAGTAATTTATTTTTGTTTTAAAGTATGCCAGTTTTCATGTTTTTTTTTTAAATACACTCAGTAAGAAGTAGGTTTTGTTTATATTCGAAATATTCTAAGAAATAGACGAAGAAATTATTAGTAGTACAAACAAAAACCAAACTGGTCACACAAGCAAGAAGTTTCAGAGTCGTAAGAAATGTTCCGCAAAAAAACAATTAAACAGAATTTCTCAACAAACGCAATATATTTATTAATATTTAATGTAGTTTTTGACTTTCGTGTAAATGTACGAGAAATGCATCTTTACAAATTTACACTTCAGTTGAACAAATTCTTTTCGTGAAACGCGATGCAGTGAATTAATATCATTGTTCAATTTTAGTGCAAATATGAGTTACTTACCAAATAATAAATACGCAATAATTCCATCCTTCTTTCATCCAGTAAAAGTATTAAGTAACGCAGAATTTTACCAAACAAGATTACAATAACTAAAAAACTAGTACGTTTTCTTTATTAGAGATTTTGCGCCTGCATAAAATAGATTTTAATGTTTACAAAAATTGTTATTAAATAAATTTTCCGTATATGGAAATAACACTATTTTAATGGTGCGCCAGTAACTTTTTAGATGTCTTAGAATAGACAATTCCAACTTCAATACTGTTCTTGACGCAATTAATCCAAGAGAGTAAATTTATGCATTTTATTATTGGTCACATCTCAAAAGTGTTATATTTATTCTTAGTTTACTGACAAAAATATCTAGTTCCGTATTTCTAAATGAGCACAGTACTTGTTCCTAAGAAGCTATTTAGAAAACATATTTTTAAGTAATTTTTCACTGCAGAATATAATATATTTTAAGTAACATAAAGATATTTAAACGCACTGGTAATAGCAGTTAAAATACTTCAGCGTGGTAGTAATCACGTTGNAAATATTTAAACGCACTGGTAATAGCAGTTAAAATACTTCAGCGTGGTAGTAATCACGTTGACTTTGTCATATTAAATCAAATGATCTGGTTTGGGCATACAGTAAATACAAAATTTACAAATACTAATTTTTTTAGGAACATTGCAAATATACATTTTTTAATGCCTAAGGTAAGAGGAAATTTTATAAACTGCAGTTTTTAAAATTTCAAAAATATAATTTTAATACACGCGATAAATAAATATTTTGCTATATTTGACTTGTTGGNTGCAGTTTTTAAAATTTCAAAAATATAATTTTAATACACGCGATAAATAAATATTTTGCTATATTTGACTTGTTGGTCTAAATTTACAGACAATGAACTAGATGGAAGTTCTGACAACTGTAGAAATGATGTTGCGCTATCGTATTTCCGTTTTTTAAATAGCTAAAATAGGTTCCACAACTCTTCACTTTTTCATTACCACAGGGAACCTTAAACGATGAGCGCATTAAGACTGCATTTAAAGTTGGCGCTGTCTACTTCGTTTTTTTCGTTAAACATTGGCTATATGATAAAGGGTTCAACCCTACCAATGTTCCAATCTCGGGTGAAAGACCTCTTAAAGCAGGTCAAGCAGATATACCAGTCTTCTACCATACTTGACAAACTCGCAAGTCAGTGATTTCCAAATGGGTCACAGGTCTGTTGTGGTTACCTGAAACATAGCCCCTGAGCAAGTAGTATGATTAAACTATCACAATTAGCTTTTTAAATATTTGACATATCAACATGAACCATGTTAAAATCAACTCCACGGTAGATACATATATATTTGTATATACGTATAATATAATTTCCAATTATAATTTTGCTGTTATGATTAAGGCAACATATTTGAGACACTAAAAAATTTTATTAAGATGTACCCGACANCCAATTATAATTTTGCTGTTATGATTAAGGCAACATATTTGAGACACTAAAAAATTTTATTAAGATGTACCCGACAACCTGACAGAGCTCGTTTTCTAATATCGGAGCTGACAAATAAGATTCGGTGAAACGAAAATCAAGCCAAAATANGTAGATACATATATATTTGTATATACGTATAATATAATTTCCAATTATAATTTTGCTGTTATGATTAAGGCAACATATTTGAGACACTAAAAAATTTTATTAAGATGTACCCGACAACCTGACAGAGCTCGTTTTCTAATATCGGAGCTGACAAATAAGATTCGGTGAAACGAAAATCAAGCCAAAATAGAAGGGACGGTACTCCCGTAAGAGCGGCTGTCATTTGACGGGAATAACTGCTACAAGGAGGCGTTGACACTGTCTGTGGTATGAAGTCTGTGCATGTGGAGTGAACGTCATTAGATACTATCGTACCACGGCGATGCATTAGAAACAGGAACGAACAACTTACGACGCCACGGCGGAAAGACCAACAAATTGGGTCATGAAAATGTATTTACTTATAATAAAATTCATTTCAATCCATAGAACATTCTTGATATTACATAATAAATTTTTAAAGCCTTTAAAGTAACATAAGGCTCATATTTTGAATTATACTCTGAAATAGGCTGATGTTCGCGGTTTATCGAGCACTTTTGAAATCAGGCTTTGAAATGCAATCATATTTATGTTCCGACTTAATTCAATTTAAATGAAATGGTTATTGTTTAACGCCCTCGGAAACAAAGCGAACCTTTTACACTATTTTATACGTCACTGAATTTATCAATCCCGTTTTACATAGACAAAAGCGTTAAGTTAATGTTCAAAAAATTTTATTAGTTCTAATGCTTTTTTTAACACCAAAAGTTGGTGAAACGATGATAAAATATGAAAACATACGTAACAAATTTTAATTATGTGAGGTTTTGATGTAGTTATTTTCTGTTTATTAAGAGTTATCTTGTTTCACACTCTATGTTAGGTTTCATCTGTATCTTTGTTGTGTGAATGTTTGTGAAGAATGAGCTCATATAATGATGTAAATAAATGAAATGATTAATTTAAATGGATTCAATTAAGTGTTGGTAAATTAGTTGAAACTGAACATTCATAAAATATTTAATTTTGAACTTAGCTGTAACAAAATGTAACAAAATGTAACAAATAATTTAAAAGTAGAGTCCAACCAGAACGTTAAAAGTTGGGCACGAATTGGAGATTATTTAAACATAAATTCAAAATATCTGGTAATGCATAACTAATACACAATATCTGTAAATATGTGCGGGACCCGAGATTGGTTGTCATTAGTTTCAATTTCAGAAATAGAGCTGGTGCAATATTTATAAATTCTCACTGAGAGGTTTTCTGTGCAATCTAATTTCTTTAAATGTTCTTTACGTTGTCTAGTGTTGTTAGCCAAACACTATTTCACCCATTTGATGAGCAAGTTCTTCAGTTTCGTTCAAACAAAATGGCGAATGTTACTATTAAGACAGGGGTTCTGATTTGCTGCACATCTTCGAAGGTTAAGATGTTTCTCATTCTTTAAAAACTTGTAAACCCCTTCGCCTTGTAAACGTAATAACCATAAGGGCTACGAGACTGCTTCAATTTGAGTTAAATATCTGTCCCAAAATAAACCATTGTCTAATCAACTCGACTTACGTTTAGTATCACGCACTACCTACTGTAGGGGTTAAAATTATTGTTGCAGACCCCAGGGGCGTGTTCCAGTTCGTGGGAGATGTAGGTCTTAATAGAAGAAAGGTACTAAATTTAATTTTTAAGGTATTTATATTGCTATAAATATTTACACAGTTTTTAATTACAACATGACACTACCTATAACCACTATTGCTTTTGTTATTCACAATGAGCGCAAGTTTTAATGTCTATCTAAATTCTAATTAAAGTCCTAGTCACTTAATTCACACTCATTATTAACACATACCCAATCTGCCTATTGCCATAATTCCAAATGTTTGTCACTCACGCATCCAGTTCAGTAGTACCGCCTTTCAGTCTCACTCTACACTGTACCGATGCTCGCAGTCCGCAGACTTCACTCTTGCCGGACACTCACGCCGCGACTTGTCGCTTCGCTGTTTCCGCACACCTGCCGCTTAAGGCCGTACAATCCTCCAAACTATTGACTGTCGACTCGGAGGATCGTCACGGCTTAAATAAATAAGCTGGCCCGATCCAGATGGTTCCCCGCACCTCGAGTCTCGCTGATATAGACTAGAGCAATGACCAGAACATTCTTGCGACGATAACCCCAGATATTCAATCCTCTCAAATACGGGAACGCACAAAGTTCCGATAACATTATCTGGCCCACGCGGCGGCTCGCCTTTGTAAATTTCCGCGCACTTCTCGGTTTGCCAGTATTATCCTTTACGCATTGCTTCACGCGCTCAAGCGGAACGGCACAAAAAAGGCGATGCAGAGAAGCAAAATGTAACATTATGATGTGGAAGTTTGCGAACAACAGACAAATATACATGGCATATATAAAGCGTAAAAAATTTCGAAGCAAGAAAGACTGGCGCTCAGGCAAGCGCATACCATACGTCCACCCAAAGGCAACCAGCATTCGTTAAGGCTATCGCCTGCCTGGAGCTTTTTTCCGCATATGATGCCAAGAAACGTGGGAGCGATAAGGGCGCCATCGCCGCTACGCGCAGGGCTCTGAATCGCCGTGCAGTGTTCTCTTCGTGTTGCGTGTACCTATGAGACTTTTAGGGGTAACCTTATAATTTTATTGGATAGAAAGTCTGTAGCAATGTTCAATGCATCCCCCTCAATAACTTATGTGTATTTATAATGCGTATATTTTGAAAAACAGCGGTTTGAAAAAGCCGCTTTTAGCTATGTTGGAGTGCTGCGAAATGGTGTTTCTAATGAGCGTGACATCTTGGAAGTAACCGACAGGCATAGTCTGAAGTGTGCGTTCTTTTCATAGACTGGCACGTTGGAAGCACGTTTAATAGTTTCGTAAAGAAAAACCTGGATTTAGAAAACACACTACAACGCAGTTCGAGCTTCAGGCAGGAGAACCACTTAACGTGAAACGTTGCAGTATGAGACAATACTGATGTTGTCAAAGAGAACACACAAAACAGCGATGTCGCAGTCTGACTACAAATATGTCGTTTGCATTTTCTTCATTCGTTTTCCTGTCAAACCAACACTCTCCTTAGGGGTCAGTGATGAAAGACATGAATTGAAATTGTTCAAATGTAATATTTCCGCGTAGGAAATATTTGNCTCTCCTTAGGGGTCAGTGATGAAAGACATGAATTGAAATTGTTCAAATGTAATATTTCCGCGTAGGAAATATTTGATATGTCTTGGGACCTAGCAAGAGGAAAGTATTGAATGGAAACAAATCAAGGGCTGGCCAGAAGGAACCTTCTAGTATGCCACTGCGTTTAACATGTCACTATTCGACGAACAGAGTTGAAGGTCTCCCTAAACACATACAGTGAATGTATTTATTTTCGTCGAATTCTTATGTAAAGAAGTGACAAAATATGACAATTGCTTTTGATACTGTTACGCGCTCACGGCTTCGCATCCTGAGCAAGCAAGTGGAAGTGAAGGACAGCAATTATATGGTTATATGATAGCGAGCGGCCTATCATAAAGGACGCCGCCGCACACGCCGCAACTTATCGCATCTCGCGCCTAGCTGAACCTGCGAAGCTTACATTTCTCCATTTATCACTCAGAAACGTCGTCATCAGTATTACTTTTACCAGAACGTCTTGGATTGCCGAGAACTTTCTAGACGGCACCTACCTCAAGTATAAATACCACATGCGGGCCTCTAAGGAGGAGTGACAAGAGCCGAGAGTTTGGCGTCTAGTGGTACCTTAAGACACAGTTGGGATATTCCGGAGCGGCGAGGTACGACTGCAGCGATCTGCGAGTATGCATCAGCGAACTTGTGTGAAGAGTGAGACTGATATGCGGGACTGTGTTCTGGATGCGTGAATTAAAATACATTCGCGACTATGTAAATAGACAGTTTTAATTAAATGTGTGGAAATAATTGGAGCAATGTAAGGGACATTAGCTAGAGTAAAGACTATAATAACGACTTTAATTCAAATGGAGATAGTAATTAAATATTGCGCTCAATAAGAATAATAAGATATAATAGGATGCTCAGACAGGCAAATAACGGATGTTTGACTGTTTGTAGCATTGACAATAAATATAATTATTGAACTTAGTTATTTTATTATTATTGAGACTTCCAGCCCTCACAAACTCAAATACGTCTCTCAGNAAATATAATTATTGAACTTAGTTATTTTATTATTATTGAGACTTCCAGCCCTCACAAACTCAAATACGTCTCTCAGGCGTCCCATGTATCACTGGTGTCATAAGTGGGATGGAGGCTTATATTAATTAATAAATTGTAAATAAAGTTAGACTCTATGTAAGTTGTTAGTAATTTTCAAACAAAATAAAATAATTGCAATAGTTGTCATCAACATCATTAAANTTAGTAATTTTCAAACAAAATAAAATAATTGCAATAGTTGTCATCAACATCATTAAAGGCAACGTACCCTACTAAGAAAAAAATGGCTGGAACAGTCACATCTCCCAGATAACCATGCTACTACTGTAACAGTAGAATTGCATATGCCTACAATGTGAAGAGGCATAAATAGCAAAAATGCAAGCTGAATCCATATCGCACAGGCTATCGNAAATATAATTATTGAACTTAGTTATTTTATTATTATTGAGACTTCCAGCCCTCACAAACTCAAATACGTCTCTCAGACGTCCCATGTATCACTGGTGTCATAAGTGGGATGGAGGCTTATATTAATTAATTAATTGTAAATAAAGTTAGACTCTATGTAAGTTGTTAGTAATTTTCAAACAAAATAAAATAATTGCAATAGTTGTCATCAACATCATTAAATGCAACGTACCCTACTAAGAAAACAATGGCTGGAACAGTCACATCTCCCAGATAACCATGCTACTACTGTAACTGTAAAATTGCATATGCCTACAATGTGAAGAGGCATAAATAGCAAAAATGCAAGCTGAATCCATATCGCACAGGCTATCGATGTCATATATACCAAGGCACGTTCACTCGCATAGACAGCTTAAACATACATATGAAAAAGTGCAAAGACCTTGTTTCTATACATGCTAAGCAACACAGTGCATTGTCAACGTTACAAAATTGTGATGATCAGATGTCTGCTGTACAAGGTATTGATACGCCTACATCACCATCTTCTGACCTTCATGTTAATAATGAACACAATCCTTCACCAACATATAGGAAACATTGTCGCAAATGCCGTAAAATCTTTAGTAAAAATAGCAACACGCGTCGACATGAGAGATGTAAAACGGCGTGTAGTGGTGGAGAGGCGTTAGCTGAATAAATGTTTCCAGAACATATAAAAAAAAGCTGAAATCTCACCAATGAAATAAGAAGATATGCACATATATATGTGAAATTGATGGAATCGCCTTAGTTGTTATTCGAATTTCGAAGAGTATACACCGTCTCGAGCGAAGATGGAAAATACGTCAGAAAGCCATTTGTGCTGTTTCTGCAAGAAACCATTTACTAACAGCTGTAATGCTCGTCGTCATGAAAGTGCTTTTTCAACGAACATAAAGCAATTTAGCTTAACATGTGAACAGTGTAAGTCTCAATTTGGACTACGTGATAACTTAAAAAGACATATCGCAATGTGTGAGGGACTCTCTCCTGTGTCAGCCAAGAGACATAGTGTATTGCCTACATCTGAAAAAACATGTGAAGAGCAGACACATGCTGCATTGGATACCGGTACGCTGTCGTCATCATCATCAACATCAGACCTGGACATGAACAGTTCACCACAGACATCAATACATTCATGTAACTACTGCAGTAAGACCTTTAGTAAAAGTAGCAGTGCTCACCAACATGAGAAATCTGGAAAATGTTTGAAGAAGACGCAATGGGCTTACTATGCTACTTGATGCTATAATTGTGGTCGTGAATTCAAATGTTATGAAATAACAAGTTTTCCAGGCAGCATGCGACTCGAAATACACCACCATCAGGTAAAACTATGCCGTGAGTCGTATTACAAACATGACAAAACGTGTACATATAAAGCACCTACACCTGCACCTGTTGTAAACTTACCAAATCAGAATGGGTTGATACTGAAAGAATCTGCTTTCCGAGGTCTTATGAAGACGTATGTTGCATCGTATTCATCAGACATGGTCGATGATATTTGTACGTTTCTTAAGCAGATGAAACAGAATATTGTAGATCAACTTACATGCGATATGAAAAAAGAAGGTGCATTAAAATATAATATATGGTTGGACCGTAAATACACCAAACAAGAACCACACGAAGATGAATATAGTGAGAGAGCCTTCAAGACCTCGAATGTACCTCTGTATAACACATGCAAAATTGAAGATAGCGTTGGAGCTAGTATACTGAAAATTTGTCACGAGGAAGAAGAATATATGGGAAAGGGTTCCGGTTGGACTTTATATAAGATACATCAGCTACAGTTCTGAAATAATTTACTTACAACACTTGACAAATATATGCAGATTGAGGACATGCAATCGAGAATGTCATGTACGACAACCTGCAAAAAACCTTCACCGAGTGTGAAGAAGGAATAACAAGTGTTGTAGGCATTTACTACGAAGAGTGCGAGCCATACAGATTTCGAGAAGATGTGAACAACAAACATACGCTGCTATCATATAAGTTGATAAACGAAGTTTCTACAACTATACAGAACATCGAGAATGCAAGTGTGACCTCCAAGTTNACGAAGTTTCTACAACTATACAGAACATCGAGAATGCAAGTGTGACCTCCAAGTTTGCTGATGACGATGTGAAATATGTACCGGTTGGACATTATATATAATTTATCAGCTATAGTTGAGAGCAAATTTTACTTCATCCAATTGCCTATTTCCCTCTAATCCACTGCAGAGAAAATTACAACCTAACTACGTATTCGACCTGCAGTATAAGGGTATAAAGTAGAGTAACCGCAGAAATTTACATAGTTGCTAAGCTATTGTTTACAGCAACACTACCATGTGAAGGTAGTAGTGCACGCAGAAGGGAGGAGTTCGCAGAGGGGAGGAGTCTGCAGAAAAGAGGAGTCCACAGAGGGGAGGAATCTGCAGAAAAGAGGAGTCCGCAGAGGGAGGAGCCTGCAGAGGGGAGGAGTCTACACTCCATAGTAGTAGTACACGTGTTTAAGTTGTCATATACTTGAAGATGATGAAAAGTGTGGAGAACATGCAATCGAAAATGATCTGTTTGCCTACATTCAAATCCTCGCCAAGTGTTCAATAATTACATGGAAAAAAAATGCAGATACTGCGACAAGACATTCAGTAAAAGTTGCAATGCACGGTGACATGAAGTGTCAAAAGAAACCAGCCTCCAGAATAATATAATGTAATATGTGCGGTGAAACATTTGGTAGAAGTGACAATATAAAGAGACACACTGCTATATGTAAAGGTAACACGCATTTACTTGGCACAAGCCAGCAAGCATTGAATTTTTTGACGCAAGGCAATACAATGGATGACCGCCATACTGATTCGTCGTGTAAACTATTGATTGTACGATCGACCATGACATTATCCGAGCATGAATCAAGTTCCAAAACATTCTGTGAAGAAGGAAATACGCCTGTTGCGGACATGTATTATGAAGAGCGCAAACCATACAGATCGTTCAACGATGTTAAAAACAAACGTGTATTGCTAAGGCGTAAGATAAAAAAAGGGGATTTTACAACTATCCAGCACGAAAGTGTGACCGTCAAGTCCGAGGACGATGATGATGCGAAATATACATATTCTAGTGACGATGATGAAGTAACTGCATCTGCAAAGCAAAAGCGTAAACACGATGACGAAGAAGACGGATACGTGAAGTGGAAACTTAATAAACGAAGTTTCGAACCAAGTACTCTGGCTCAGAGGTATCTCACAAACCACCCATCACGGAAGAACATAGGTGCAGACATGCATTGTGAACCTTTTGCGAAGAGAGTCGTGAAGTCTAGCTACTTATTTTCTGAAGACCCCAACGACCTGGTTGATAGACTACGTGTGCTGGTTGCATTAAAGAGGAGGGGATATATTTCTGTCAGCGAAGAGATAAATAAGATTATTGATGAACTCAGAGCTAATGACTATATGAATGATATATGTTCACCACGCTTCTCAACAACATCTAAAGAGATATTTCGAGGGAAACATGGGAAAAATGGCGGCGGAATGCAAGAGCATGTGGTTTCTGCGGCGGTGGCTCCCGGCTCCCTATCACGAACCTGTTTTTGAACCGACATTTTATAAATACTCCCGAACACTTGGCGGGGTGTTGAACCACTTGGCATTCAGGCCATTTGGGGCCCAAGACAGGAATTTCCTGCGTGAAGAAATTCTAATGTATGGTAAAGGACGAGTGTCTGATGTCAGCGAGCTGACTACATTATGGGCGGCGTGGTGGTAACGACATACGGTGATGAAAACGAGAACTCCGGAGCTGTGGGCCCCTTGGGTAACCCATGGTGGAATGACCTCCAGATTTAGATTTTGACGGAATCCACTTGTTCAGAGTATTTTCGCTTCATCCTGCCCGTGGCGGTCGGCTTGGCGATCGGACATGAGTAAACCCACTAGTGCCACGGCAAATAAGTGGGAGCACGGACTGATCAGGTTTGCCCCATCAGAGGTTCTCTCTGGTGTTCCGATCACTAGAGGTTGGACTCGTGCTGGCAGTGGTTAACTCCGTATGCTGGAGGAGGTCTGGAGAGATCCCTCCTCTTAAAGAAGGGCCGGACGGTGAGCAGGCACTTGCTCCGGTAGTGTCCTGGCAAGACATTAGGGGCCCGGATAGTGCTCCGGCCAGATCACACGCTTGATAATCTGAGTACGAGGGTCTCAGGCCTTGTGGTAGGGTGCTCTTGGTGAAGCTTGTGTATTAAGACGTGGCTTCGGTCTTGGTTACCTCAGGTGAATAGCTGGGTCACTTGCGTTGAGAAGGTGTGATTTTTCTTCCCCGCTTACTGGGTGGCCGGGGCGCGGAATGGCCGTAATGGCTAAGAGCGCCACGTTAAAATAACAAAAGTATGGTCGTAATGGCTGTATGCATACTCGTACGTATGTGTGAGTGAAAGACATTCGGTACGATGGAAATAGACAGTTTTAACTTTATGTATCGAAATAATTGGATCATTTTAAGGGATATTAGCAAGAGTAAAGACTGTGATAAAGACTTTAATTGAAATGGAGGCGGTAATTAAATATTGCGTTTAATAAAAATAATAAGTAATAGGGCTCTTATACTGGTAAATAACACATGTTTGACTGTTTGTAACTTTCAGAATAAATATTATTGTAGAATTTAATTTTTTATTTTGACTAAGACCTCCATCCCTCACGAACTCAGATACGCCCCTCAGATGTCCCATGTGACAGTATGTTAGGTGATCAAGCACTTACTCCGTAAATTATGTCACTATGCTTTGACAGGTTACGAGTTCGACTCCATTTGACTGCAACTGGTGTATTTTCTCACCTGGTAATTCATTCCCGTCCCTTTGCAAATAATTTTTCTTTCACGTTATTGCCTTCTGCTTTTGGCTGGAACACCAAGCATCATAATAATCTATAAAAATCACGATAAAATATTGAATGTCTAACGAGTTATGCAAACAGTTTTTACGAAGCAGGAGATATTAGACTTTTAGCTAAAGGACAATGCACATTTAAGTACAAGGAAGCAATGGCGCTCCTAACTATAAACTGTGTATAGCTTAACCCCCTTTTTGTCCTAATGCGGTAGTTCTCGCTAACATGTGCAAAGATGCTTAGAGCTTCTCATCATCTTAAATTGTGAAGCAAAGATTGGGGGGAGGGGGGGTCCACACCATACCCTAGCTGGGACAACTGCTGCTACTTATTACTAGCGAACCGGCCCAGCTTCACCCAGTAACATTTTAGTTTTTACAGCGATACTTTGAAATACACAAATGGTTACTGTGGGCCATCCTTAAAAGATCGACATATGCTATCGCAGACTTTTCTGTAGAATTTTTGAGAGTTACAATTCTGATGTACATAAGTTTGGTGTATCTCTTAGGCGCCGTTCACACTAGGGCGATATAAGATAAACAATAGATATCGTAAGGAATATATTGTGACGATATATTGACGCATTCTGCGTCCCTATATTTTATTCGTCAGAACACACGCGCTGGCGGAGCTCGCAGCCGGACGACCGCAATAAGGTTTAAGGGTTTTGTGGACGTGCCGG
>NQII01006914.1:66455-106963 GCA_002778355.1 Clitarchus hookeri | reverse complement strand
CACACACAGAACAAGTTCGACGGCCACCAATACTGTGGACCTGGTACATAAAGGTACCTGGTGCGCAAGTACGGTAGAGCCCCAACCACTAGAAAGACACACGATGCAGCATCTGGACCAACTAACATTCGAATGGGTAAGGGAGGTCTCGCATATTTGTGGTAGCGGAGGGGGTGTGAGGCCTGACGAGGCTTGACCCAAGTACTTCTGGAGTACACTTTAGCTAGGGGTTTGTTGCCTGTCGCACTATACAGGATGAACATTAGCACCTTTCCTNGGTACTTCTGGAGTACACTTTAGCTAGGGGTTTGTTGCCTGTCGCACTATACAGGATGAACATTAGCACCTTTCCTGTCCATGACATTCGCTTACCGACGATACCATTTTCAGGTATTATTTTCCAGCTTTTNTGAACATTAGCACCTTTCCTGTCCATGACATTCGCTTACCGACGATACCATTTTCAGGTATTATTTTCCAGCTTTTTGGAAAAGCCCCTATTCTGGATAATTACCAAAAAATTATTCCCATTTCTGTTCTACTGCGGAATTGGTATTATATTTAATGTGTTTTCTACAGTTCTGATACTGTAGCCGGGTTGCCACCTTTTCCCATTGGAAATATCCCTGACATTTCCCTAATTTCCTGACAAAAATAATATTTTTTCTCTGACCTTTTGCTAATACTTTATGTTAGAATTGATGCCTTTGCATTTTAACAAACTTTTAAACCAAAATACTTATGTGATCTTACAAAATTGCTCCCTCCATAAGTTGCAATGAAAAATGCCTAAGCATTTAGTCCACAATCATCAAAATAATTTTACACGATTCTGGTAGCGATGCGCAATTGATAATAGAATTGCTAAATGTAGCATGCATATCACAGAATACTCTGACATTTAGCTGACTTGTTTGAAATTCCCTGACAGGATTTTAATTCTCTGACATTTCCTTGTTTTCCAGATGAGTGGCAATCATGTATAGGTGGTTCAGTATATTCACCAAAACCATTTGCGAGTTTACAACAGTTTGACACTGAACAGTTCCGAGACTGTGAACATTTCCATCAAATTGCTACAATCTTTACATCTCTGCTGGCCTTGCAATGCCATTTCATCAACAGTTCAGAGGTGGAGCCATCCCTGTTTAGCAATTTCATAATATAGCCATGTTTCTGATATAAATAAGGTAATGAAAAACAGGAAATCACTCAATGTTACAACCACCCAGTGTACTCAAATAAAAATTGTGTTNATATAAATAAGGTAATGAAAAACAGGAAATCACTCAATGTTACAACCACCCAGTGTACTCAAATAAAAATTGTGTTTTGCTAATTATAAGGTGTTTAGTTAAACACTAAAGAAATACAAACAAATTCTGTGTATTTTCTGTACAGAAGTGGTGGAATAGTGTGGTGTACCGTTACAACCGTTCACTTGGCGGTAATTGTATAGAATAGCAGCTTTTCTGAAGGGAACATAGTAGACCCACAAAAGTNATTACAACCGTTCACTTGGCGGTAATTGTATAGAATAGCAGCTTTTCTGAAGGGAACATAGTAGACCCACAAAAGTAACATAAATGGGTTCTACATAGCTTACCTTTTTAATATTGAGGAGGGCGTAATGATAAAATAAGCATAAATAACGTCAAAAATAAAATAGATAATATACGAGGAGTTCAGCCGCTTTGTTTAAGTCGGACGCCATGATGTTTGGCTGTGGATGTGTAGGCGTTACCGTATGTTACTTGCAGTTTAGATGCGAGACAGTGTGGTTGGTGGCAAGTGGTGTGTGTTATTGCGCGTGAGTTGTGACGTCCAAATCCGACCGTGCGAAGGATTGTGATTTAGAAACGGAGGATCCAAGTACGAGTGCTTCTGTGCGTGATAGTCGTCTATGTGGCGGGTGTTACTTGGACGTTTTAATAGATCATAGTGTTTTGTCGAGTGAGGTAAGGTGCAAGTCATGCACGACGGTAGTTGAATTGGCNTGGACGTTTTAATAGATCATAGTGTTTTGTCGAGTGAGGTAAGGTGCAAGTCATGCACGACGGTAGTTGAATTGGCAGAAGACAGTGGAATTGTACCCGCCGCCTCCCTAGGTGAGTTAATTCATATACTTCCAGAATGTTTTACTGTTACTNCGAAGACAGTGGAATTGTACCCGCCGCCTCCCTAGGTGAGTTAATTCATATACTTCCAGAATGTTTTACTGTTACTTTAAAACCCTAAATTCCTAGATTGGAATAAAATCTTAAGTTAGATTAAAACCCTACTTTCCTTCCAATCTAATTGTGGGATGTTAGGATCCAATCTAAAAAACCCTATAATCCTAGGTTAGATTAAAACCCTACAATTCTAGGTTAGATTAAAAATGTAAAATAGTGATTCACTCATCGTGGGGTAAGGTTAAGTTAGGTTAGGTGGGCACATATTACGAAATTGGGTGGATAAATCATAAATTGACGTGTTTTTTGTATATTTGTAGGTGTATTTTTTGTGATTTTAACCCACAATTTACCTGATCTGTAATTATCCAGAATAGCGGCTTTTCTGAAGGAAACGTCCTAGACCAACAAAAGTAGCATTAATGGGTTCTGCACAGCTTACCTTGTTAATACTCAGGAGGGCATAATGTTAAAATAAGTAGAACTTATTAAATAAAATAGTTAAAAGTACGAGCAGTTCGCCTGTTTGTTTACGTCATACGCAATGATTTTTGGTGACGCCATGATTCGTGCGCCACCTCATTGGCTGTGGTTCTTTGACGTCATAGTCACGGCTGTAAGACATTATTGTAACAGAATTTTTTGAGGCAGTTGAGATGCTCCACAGTGCGGTTGTGCCGTTGCGGGCGTGAGTTGTGACGTCCGAATCCAACCAATTTAAAAACTGAGAGTGCAAGAAAAAGTGCTTCTGGGCGTAATATTCACCTACGAACGAGTGCTTCTGTGCGTAATATTCACCTGTGTGGCGGGTGTTACTTGTTTTGTTGAGTGAGGTAAGGTGTACAACCGTTGAATTGGCCAAGGACAGAGCAGTTGCACCCGCCGCCTACCTAGGTGAGATAATTCATATTCTTCCGGTGTGTTTTACGGTTCCTTTAAATCCCTAGCATCCTAGATTAGACTAAATTCGTAGGTTGATATAAAACCCAACAATCCTAGGTTAGTTTAAAACCCTACAATCTTAGGTTAGTTTAAAATCAAACAATCCCAGGTTGATTTAAAACCCAACAATTCTAGGTTGGTTTAAAAATGTAAAATAGTGATTCATCTATCGTGGGGATAGGTTCAGTTAGGTAAGGTGGGCACATATTACGAAACTAGTCATACGTTAATGCCCCTAGTATATTCGTGTTTTGTGTAATTAGTAAAGTGGAAATATACAACTTTCCATGATTTTTTCATTTATTTTTACCAAAGCCCCTATTCTATACAATTACCCGAAATTGGGTGTACAAATGCTGGTAATTATGCAGTTTAGAGGCTTTTCTGAACGAAACGTCTTAGCCCAAAAAAGTAGCATTCATGGACTCTGCACAGCTTACCTAGTTCATATTCAGAAGGAGGTCGTGTTAAAATAAGTAGAACGTTTTAAATAAAATAGTTAAAAGTACCAGTTGTTGGGCACTTTGTTCACCTCAATCGTTATTATGTTTGGTTACGTCATGATTCCTGCAGTCACCTTATTGGCTTGAAGATATTGTTACGTCACGGCAGCGCGTCACATGTGACTTAACGGACAATTTTTCAAACAGCTTAGTAGCCATTCTGATTTTTCCGGAGTCGGTCGTGATGTTCCAATCCGGCAGATTTAAAACGGAGAAAGCAAGGACGAGTGCTTCTGTGTGTTATATTCGCCTATTAACGAGTGCTTCAGTACGTAATATTCTGGGTATGAACGAGTGCTTCAGGTGTTATATTCGCGTATGTGGTGTTTTTGGTACATGATAGTTCGTCGAGTGAGGTAATGTTGAATTGGCCGTTGACAGAGGAATTGTAACAGCCTAGGTGAGTTAAATGATATTCTTTTGGTGTGTTTTACGGTTCATTTAAATCCCTAAAATCCTACATTTGTAGGTTAGTGTAAAATCCTACAATCCTAGGTTAGTTTAAAATAATACAATCCTAGGTTAATTTTATAGGGTTGTTAGGATCCGATCAAATTAAATGTAAAATAGTGATTCACTCATCATGGGGTTAGGTTAAATTAGGTTGGGTGGGCACATATTACAAAATTAGTCGTACGGTAATGACCCTAGTATATTCGTATTCTGCGTAATTAGTAGAGTGGAAATATACCACTTCTTGGGGGTTTTTGTATAGAAAAACCCCTAAACTGCATAATTACCCAAATGCTAAATTGAGGTGTTTTTGTATTTTTGTGGGTGTATTTTAGGTGATTATACCACACAATTTCCTTAATCTTCATAGCCCTCCCCACTATCGTATTTGTGGTTTGTATTGATAATATGTTAATGCGACTAGTAAATTCGTTTTCTGTGTAATTAGTTGAGTGGAAATATACCTCTCCCCGTGATTTTTTTTATTTACAGAATAGCCGCTACTCTGAATAATTACCATACTAAAAAATTATGGTGCATGAATGTATTAAAACAATATGGAAAATAGGAATGAAAACTAAGTTTTTAGGTTAAGTTATACCTATAACAAGCCGTACTTAATATAGGTTCGGTAATTATTATTTTAAAATAAGTATTTTCAGTTTTTATTTTTAATGTCTCATACAAACAGTATATATTTTACCTTAACATGTATTACCTTATGCAGTTTTATTACAAGTAGTATTTTTTTCCAAAATAGCACAATTATTTACAGTGAGGTACGCAACACTGAAATCGTTACTATTCGTCCATCCCTAACCCCAAATATATTGCAGACTAAGCTTTATAGCTGTTGTTAGCTGCAAATAATCCAAACTCCATTGTTTTAACCGGTAATATATTTAACGCTAGTACAAACAATACGCCAATGCGTAAGAGGCTCATTTTAATAACTATCTGCATATAAAATGCCAGATACTAAAGCAAATATAATACAAATAAAATGCACAAACTTGAAAAAAATTGTGAGCAGATTAATATCCAGCTCCATGATTTTTCATTTCCAATGCTTTAAGCTATAGAGCAAACGCAATCCCTCATTATCATAAAATATCAATTAATGTAATACAGAATAAAAATTATCCTGTCATGTTACCTTGGCACGCAATTATCCACTTATAAAACAACAAAAACAAAAATTTCACGCCATTTTTACGTGGCCTCGGCCTCTAGATACAGCAGTAAAACTTTTAGGGCATGTATTACCAAAACCGTAAAGGCCCATAGTTAGAATTGTCGCAAATTGAGAATGAATAAGAATGACGTGTTCGTTCGTTTCTTTCTGTTACACACAACAAAGTAAAACTGCTAAAATTTCGTTACCTTCAATAAGATGTGAAGTGATGTTATGTATAAGATAGTACCTTTCATTACTAAATATTTACACAGACAATTTTTTGTATTGTTTCACCAGTTTAGAGGTTTAATTTATATAGCTCAAAAAAGGACCCGAAATTTAAATTTGTTGTTTTTTGAATGNTGTTTCACCAGTTTAGAGGTTTAATTTATATAGCTCAAAAAAGGACCCGAAATTTAAATTTGTTGTTTTTTGAATGAAAAGGAAAGATCTGAAGCTCTCATAGCAAGATGAAAGTTAATAACATTTTTTTAAAAGAGTGTTTTAAAGGAAATCATTAACAAAAAATTAAGGAATAAAGCTTAGAAAAGAGATAAATTGAATTTAACATTTAATTATCGATATTTTCGTTAATGAAAATATAATTATCTATTACTGGGAGATTAATTCAAATTTACTTCCTGACTTCGGAAATTATTTTATGCTTAACATGTTGNTGTTTCACCAGTTTAGAGGTTTAATTTATATAGCTCAAAAAAGGACCCGAAATTTAAATTTGTTGTTTTTTGAATGGAAAGGAAAGATCTGAAGCTCTCATAGCAAGATGAAAGTTAATAACATTTTTTTAAAAGAGTGTTTAAAAGGAAATCATTAACAAAAAATTAAGGAATAAAGCTTAGTAAAGAGATAAATTGAATTTAACATTTAATTATCGATATTTTCGTTAATGAAAAAATAATTATCTATTACTGGGAGATTAATTCAAATTTACTTCCTGACTTCGGAAATTATTTTATGCTTAACATGTTGNAATAATTATCTATTACTGGGAGATTAATTCAAATTTACTTCCTGACTTCGGAAATTATTTTATGCTTAACATGTTGGATACCCCTTTATTATTTGAACATGTTAGTGGTTTCTAGTGTATAACTTAAGAAAAATAAATAAAATAGTAAAACGATATTATATGGTTATGCCCGAGATGAATGTTAAATACTGTAGACATGATTTTACAGATTGAAAGCCATTGATATGATTTTTTAATGCTATCGCTGAATCGTAATAAAAGTAAATTAATTAATCAACTTCTACTCTTAGAATAAAGAAATATCCACCAGACGAAAATTTGTATTGTCAATTGTTCAGTAAAATGGCATCGAAAGCTCCAAATAAGAAATTTCCTTCAATCCTGCCTATATGACTGCACCAAGAGGACAACTGGTGTATATGCACTTGACTGTTAGCATCTTCCAGTTACTGCACAGGACTACACTCAGTACTCGCTGACCGATTGCTGCATCTATCAATTACTCGAACTCGCACTGATTGTAGACGTTTTTGCATGTTCAAATTGTCAACTACACCGAAAAAGTGCGCGTTTAGTGAAACTTTAGCTACACTGTCTCCAGATTCAGTGCGACAGTTTGAGTGCAAATATGGCCGACAAACAAGCTCTCGAATCGAGCAATCACATGATGATTGCACCTTCCTAGCTTTCAGGGTACCGTGATGTGATGTTGTGTAGCAATGGAGTATCCCTTACATGTATACCCTCTAATGAGTATTATAGGTTATATCCTGAAACTGAAGTCAGAGTACATGTAGTACTGACCATATACCCATAATGTACACAACACATACACAAGGAGAAACAAGAAACAAATTAAATTGTTTTTTGGGAGTGGTGTGTGTATCTTTATGTTATAATATTAATGTCTAACAAGGAATTTACCTTACACCCATGCTCAAACAGTGTACAATACTAGCCTGTGTTACCAATAAAATGAAGACAAAAACATATTAAAATCATGTCCGAATTCGATATTTTTTAATTTATGATTTTGGGGATTCGGGGTGTTGAAATTTGAACGACACTGAGCAGCGCACACATTTTTCACTTAAGGAACTACATTACTGAATATTTCCTTGTTTATTTTAGGCAACAAAAGACAAAAGAAAATCTCAAGTACTTCCTAATAAAATATTATAAAACACCTTTTATTTACTGGATTCCATAAACAAAACCTCCATTTAAAAAATAATTTATGGGGGATAAATTTTTTTCAAATATAAATTTTATCACAAAGGAAATTAGCATAACCAATAATATTGAGCACTTGTGATTCATCATTACATATTTCCAACTTTTTCTTTTAGATTTGGATTTGCACAATTTTCTTCATTCAATGCTTGTAATAAAACATAAACAATAGCAGATGATTTTGCGGAGGTATTTGGGCATTTAGCAAGCTTCTCCAGCTAGGCAAATATCGGACCTAAATCTCCAAATACTTAGAGAATAAACTGGGTTACGTGATTGACTTAGTAACCTAAATAGTGGTCTTTAAGCAATTTCGGGCATGGCTTAAGGGCCAATTTCACCACTTACTCATTAAACTCGGCCTAGCTTACCCAAAACAATACATTACAATACTGGACACTCGACAGCCATGTTGGAAACCAATATGGTAGCCAAAAGAGAGAGTGCAATGTTGATTAGGATTGGGTTACTTATTACCCAGAGTACCAGATTACAGAGCATGACATAAACAGGGTGGGGTCGACTGCCCAAAGATGGCAGTCTTCTCTCGGCTGCATTTTACTGATTGAAGTAGACAGGGGGAAGGAAGACCATTTTCCAACCCGATGAAGACACTTACAGCTGGCCTATCAATCCTACGTCCAGGTGCATATTGGGCTTCACCATTCGCCCCTAGCTAGGTTATGCCAGGCGGCATACTGATACTTAGTTCCCTTTAGCAGTGAACCAGATTACACAAGAAGTAATAACACGTAGAATTTAGTTTAATGGTAAATTACTGACTCACAACAAACTGCAGTTCAGATGCTGAGTTAACACTACAATTGAAGTCTTTTGATTTTATAGCTGGCAAGCCATAAAATCTTAGTGCCCCGGAGGTGACGACCGACGCGTCTAGTCTTTGCGATTATGGAAGTTTCACTGACATCACGGTGGCGAGCCAGCCAAAGGTAAAGCAATGTTAGTAAAAAGACACCCAAAATAGTGAGCTATATTGATGACATGGTTCATCAGCACTCGGAAGATTAGGTTAGTTGCAACGCTCATGATTACTACGTTAATACACTCAAGATGCCCCGAGTTCAAATTACCCATACAAAAATAAACTGCACTCTCTGCGAGCAGGCACATGATAATTACAGTTTTCTTCTTTTCGTGGCACACTCTGTGCGTACTCAGTGCAGACGATTGGAAGCAAATGTAAAACGCTATAAGGTTTTATCGTTGGAACATCTATGGGAAGGAACAATTATGGTTGGATTTGAGATAGTAAAACATTTAAATTAGAACCTTTATATATCATAATCACACAGTTATTACTATCGATATATCGAAATAAATATATCGATATTTAACATTGTGTGTTATCAATATTTATAGAAGAGTTAATGTACCCAAGAAAGATGTACACCATAGGAATTAAAGTTAACTTTATTTTTAATTTTAGTACCAAGGACTCGATGATAATGTATTGAATAATTTGTAAGCTGCTCCATACAATTTCCATTTTAAACACACCATCTTCTTTAATTCTTACGTTGACAGAGAAATATCGAAATTTGCCAAAAAAAAAAATTATAATGAATTTGTCACTAGATAAATATATTCTATCATCACCAACTAGCTACTCTGTGCTGTACCAGAAAGCTACCTGGCGATTAAATGAGTCGTGTTTAGAATGTACAGGTTCCACTAACAGGTCTTCCCTTCTAGGGAGAAGGAAATATCCCTAAATGTCTTTCTTTAATTTGGGAATCGTCCACTTCACTTTCTTGAAAATTTACAGAGTGAGCAGTGTGCATTGCATTCAAGTTTTAAATAATCAGTATTAAGATTATTAAATTAGGCATTTCAGAAAAATGCATGAGATTTTGTGGCAATATAATTTTCGAGATAATTTCGCGAGCCTAGCCATAAATTACAAGCAAATAAATAATAGAAACACTATGTCAATAGTATTGTTGGTTTCTCTGTCTTGACTTGCTGGTTAAAAAATGTGGTGATTATTTCGTATTGGGGATCAAAACCACTCAAAAATCACTGCATTTCGTATCCAAAAATACCACAAGGTTGACCTAAAAAGTAGCATTTCGTATCCAACCGTGAACGGGAGAAGGCCAAAGCAGATGCGAAATTTGCCCCTGCGTATCCAACTGACCCACAAGCACCTGATTTCGGCTAAATGTTTCCTCTGGTGATCCACGTGGAAAAACAAACAGGGTCGAAAATTAGGGGTTTCCATATCCAAACCGAAAGCGAGGGAATTGATGCCACGTCCTATTTGTTCCGGCCAGCGTATCCAACCGAATAGGGGGTAAATTTCAACTGGTGCCTGATTGTTNAAAAAAAAAAAAAAAAAAAAAAAAAAAAAAAAAAGACCCCATTTGTTTCCCGGTGCATATCCAGGTGCCAAAAGCAACCTGTCGCTAACAATTTTATATTGTGCATTCAGAAGAAATTTAGTACCTCCTCCCCTTCTCTTTCAAATATGTATTATGTATAATATGTTATACATTTTTCTGATTTTTTTTTATATTTTTTTTTAGAAAATTTTCAAATAAAACTTATTAAATTAATCAATTGAAACTGGCTGATCCAAATTCCACAGACTCAGCAGATGCAGGTGCATCCGTCGTCGATGGCCAAACTTATCATGACCGACACAAATGCTCTTCGCCCTCACTGGGTTTTAAATGACATTTAAAATTTAAAAAAAAAACAATTACAAAACAGCAACTCGCACTCACTCACTCGTTTACACTTTAAACAAACAGCAACAAAATCTCGCTCGCATCTGTGAATTAAAAATAGTTACCTCACTCCTTTACACTTTAAACAAACAGCAACAGATTCACACAAGCAAATACAAAAAACAGACTTCCTCGCTCATTTACTTTTTAATTTTAAACAAACACAAACATCATCTCACACTCACTCACTCACTCGTTTACACCTTAAACAAATGCAAACCGTTACCTGTCGAAAGGAGAACTGCCTTCACTTCCACCGTCTCCTCAACGTCTATTCCGATGGTGCATGGCTGCCTCGTGGAGAAGTAATGAATGCAGTCGTTCGCCGTATAGATTGTTCTTTTTCGAAACGCACCCTGCCAGTTAACTGACCCATGACTTTTTCCGTCGGCCAAAGCATGGGATGCTGTACCTCACCGAGTACAAGCTCCACTCGATGTTTTGCGTGTGCACCCTCAACGTCTCGCCCCTCTTCATCTTTAGTATGTTTCGAGTGTTAACCACGCCGCTCTTTTCGCTGCACACAAATTCCCTCCTGTGATTCACCTATATGTTGCGGTAGCGATGAATGTTGTCCAGATTGCTGTAACCTCGCCAACAGTCTGAGATTATGGTCGTTCCCAGAGCGATCTATTCGCGGATGATTTTGACCAGAGACGCAGCGTTCCTCTTTTCCAAGAAGAATTTAGTCGGGTCGTCCCTTTGCACGCCCCAGATAACTCACTGGACATGAACTTTGCATCCTTTGTGGGTCTAGCACCTGCCCAATTTCGACTTGTCGATCTCGACCACTTTGCCCGACCTGCCAATGCGTTTACTGTACATCAGCACCCAGTCGATGCATACTTGGCGGCAGAAACCCTACCAGGCGATGACCGTCTTCCCCGATCACTAAAGTACGTTCACGATCGTCTGCTGTCGTGGGTACTTTATCACGCAAAACATTAAACACAGCTCGATGATCTTGCTCGGTGACAAGTTTGAATCTCCCACAAAACTTCCCTGGCTTGCCAACACTTTGAAATTGCATTTCGTTCCGTCCTCCATTCGCCATCGGCACTAGTAAAACAAGCCCCTGTTGTCCACGAGTTTCGCTTCCCCTTCCCCTCATCATTGCACCCTATCGACGGCCAGATAATGTCGTGCTAGACGAGGAATTAATTTACGACCAACAAGGAATGGATGGCTTGTCTGGCATTCAACATGTAATTTTGCATTCTGTGCACACAATCATGTTTTTGAGAACAAATTTTTTGAAAAAACCAGACTTGGATACACGATGTGAAACAATCGGTGATGAACTTGGATATGCTAAACAGAATCTGTCGGATATGCAATACGGCACGGACCTGTGAAGGAAACAAATTGAATGTATACCCTATACTGCACTCGAACTTTTACTGTGCTTTTTTCTCCTTTCGCATACACAATATGGAACAAATGCCAAAGCAGTTCTTTGGTGGTCTACTGTAAAACTGGAAATATCATAAGTATCTGGATCGTAGTTACTCCTTCGATTTCCCCCTTCCCCCTGGGGCATATTGCCATGAGCACCATCCCCTCTCCTATGCACTCTTGTTTTTTTAATCCTTCACTCCATATTTGGAATAGCCCATCCCATCTCCTATTCACTCTTGTATTTTTTTTATATAGTCCCCCCCTCCCCCCAACCTTTTGCAACGCAGCATCCCTCTTGTCGTTTATTTCAACACCATATTTGGATCACGGCCTTCTCTATGCTCGTCCCATACTTCCCCGTCCCACGTCACATGATGTCAACATCATCACCACACTATGCTTCGAGTTCTGGGATTCTCACTAGTACAGTTTTTTTTCTCCTATTGCTGTGAGCACAATTTACTTCCCGCATTATTGCATGTAAGTGATTTATTACATTAGTCATTTATCTCGAAGGTGGAAAATGATTATGCATTCTGTGCAGACTATGATACAGCGAGTACATGCAAGTACCTATGCATTATTTTATAAACACATTACTTGTAATTGTGTGTAAAAATGTCTACTTAAATTATATTTTTAGGGCCTGGAGTATACGGGTCTTGGCTAGTTAGGACAAAAGATTCTAAATTGAATTTTTCCAAACAAACTGTTTCCTTTCAGACAATATCAAACAAAAAATTTTCAGCAATTACTACATGACTATTCTTTGCGACCGGGTAACGTATTACATTCCATGTGTGGAATATCTGTATATTCGAGTTTCATTTCTCATTTGTATCTAAATGTTCCAATAGACAAATACAAAGGAATCGCATAGGATTGGCATAAAGGTTTATTGCAGTCGGCATATTCCATAAAATGTTCAATGGAAAAGTACCTGTCGATATTCTCACTTGTCTTAGAAATTTTCATTGTCGGNCGGCATATTCCATAAAATGTTCAATGGAAAAGTACCTGTCGATATTCTCACTTGTCTTAGAAATTTTCATTGTCGGCCATTTTTGAATAATTTATTGGTGCGAAAAATATTAAAAATTTACGATGTGATGGACTTTTATAAATACATGACGTATGTATTTTTCATAGATACTCCTTTATTCGGTTTACAAAATTTCAAAAATATTTTTGATGATTCGCTTTTACATTCGTTGGTAGAAGATGCAGGGTCAAGTCCAAATACAGTTTATTTTCTAAAGACAATTTAGAATGAATTTTGTGTTGTTATTACCATACAAAATTTTTTTTAACTCTGATAAATAAAGTTTCGTCATCGACCGTAGATAAATATCACCGGATTATTGAAAGATTATACAATTGGAATAAATATGGAATATTCGGTAGTTATGTGGTCAATATAAATTCTTATTATGCTACAATCGCTGATTTCAAAAGGAATTGTGTGGCAAGCAATTCAATACTGTTAGATGCGAGATGGTCTGCCATTCGCGAGAAAAATGCTTCAGATAGAGTAAATTCGTGTTCCCGATTAATTTTTTTCATTTGTGGCGACAGGATGGTCTCCATGTGAGATTCTTGTTTGAATATCTCTCTAAAAACTAAATATACTATTCAAATAAACGACTATTCTCTACTTGGACACACATTTTTACTAAACAGCGAGTTTATCAAAATAACTTTANTACTATTCAAATAAACGACTATTCTCTACTTGGACACACATTTTTACTAAACAGCGAGTTTATCAAAATAACTTTACCGATTTAATTGTGCGCTGGGGCGGGGAGGAGCGATTTGTCGCGAAAAAAAAGCAACATTGTAAATTATATATCAGATCAAATAAAAAAAGCGTCTGGCAAAGTTGCTAGATCGGTTACTGCGGCTACAATGGCAGGTTATCAAGATTTAAGTGAGTTTGAACGTGGTGTTATAGTCTGCGCAAGAGAGATGGGACATAGCATCTCCGAGATAGCGATAAAATTTGGATTTTCGCGTACGACCATTTCACGAGTGTACCGTGAATATCGGGAATCCGGTAAAACAATCCGAAAAAAAAATCGTAAACGAACGGGACAAACGACGACTGACGAGAATCATTAAACATGACAGACGTGCAACAACCCTTTCTCAAATTGCCGCAGATTTCAAAGCTTCAACAAGTGCCATTCGGAGCCGAAGGCCCACTCGTGTACCATTGTTGACTGCACGACACAAGGCCTTATACGCCTCACCTGGGCCCGCCAACACCGTCATTAGACTGTTGATGACTGGAAACACGTTGCCTTGTCTGACGAGTCTCGTTTCCAATTGCATCGGGTGAATGGACATGTACGGGTATGGAAACATCGTCATGAATCCATGGACCCTACATGTCAACAGGGGACTGTTCAAGCTGGCGGAGGCTCTCTCATGGCACTTCTGCGTGCTCGCGGGGGCCCTACACAATATTAGGCAGGGGTACCAGTTTTTTTTGGCTCTTCAATGTATTTCAAGTGATGCGGCACTGAATCGGCTTGTGGTCCGCTTCGAACCCGAATGATAATCGGAAACGATCGACTTGACATCGCAGGAGAGTATCAAAGGTTCCACAAGCCTACCTCCTCTCCCTGTATTTCGTTGTCCAAAACAAAAATGACTCAGTGTAGATTTGGTAATGCCCATATCGCTGGGTTTTATGTTTGGATTTATGCAGAATGCATGGTGATTGACGAGGTTATGCCATTCCATGATGTAATCTGGTATTCGTCCCATAGGTGGTAGTTGTGGATCGTTGAATTCATACTGATTGGTTCTGTGAGCCAATTCCGCGATGCTATATTCTATCATCTTCTGCAAATAATTCCCAATGAAAAAACATATTATTTTATTATCTAAATGGTCTGTGAATTCGTTACCTTCCAGAGAAATGTTAGAATTTTCGTAATTATATGAGTTTAGACGAAAGTGTATGTTTCGTCGCCCGTCTCTGCCACATAAGGCGAGGGATCAAATTCGAAACCTGTTTCTATAGTGTTTACGTGCGGAACAGTCGTGCCTTCTTTCGCGCGCCAATAATCGTATATTCCCAGCATATATGCTTCCTGATGGACCAACACACACGCATCGCAATGGTCGCTCCAGTAGTTGTTTGATACTTGATATTTCGATTCGGGATCTTTTGTCGGAAAACAGAATCCCTAGTAGGTGATCATGTATGAATTACCATTCTTGAACATTTTAGGGACATCTCGTGCTTTGCACATCTTTCCTTGTGGATAATGCAGATTGCATCGAGAAGTATCGCAGAATTTTTTTCCACCTTTGAAACAAGCCAGATAGTAATAATCAGAAAAATCTAAATTTTCCTTTCATAATTCTACGTCTTGATAAATTTCTGCATGTACATGAGAGAATGTTTGTGGCTCCCACAGTAAGTATTCCTTGTAATTCAATATGTTTTGTCTTTAGAAAATGATTCCCAGAGCATTTGAATAATCCATGTTCGTAGGTCGGGTGAATATGGACATCTTATTTTTTTTTTTTTGGGAGGAATATACAGGATGATTCACAGCACCCACATCACCCCTTTTTCTCGGAAACAACATGACACCACGGGTTCGCGTAAAAAGTGTGATAACTGAACTCTATATGAAGCATCGATTGGTAGTAATCCCATTCCCGGTATGGAGGTAAACTTTGCCATTGCAAATGCGAATGTTGGTCGTATAAGGTACTGTTAGATAGATTGTCTAACAGGAAACAACATTTACCAAGACACTTTTTTTCTGATGTGCATAGTTTATGCACAATAAATTAAATCGTCTAAGCATATTGTTTGTGATGCGCATAGTTAATGAACAATGAAAATGGATAGCAAATGAGGTTTACTTACTACAACCAAAAGGAAATAAACGAAACATGTTTATTTTGGCATGCATACCAAGTGTACGTACAATCAAAAGGATGGCCGGTGTACTGTAAATACAGGTATAGTGTGAGAGAATTACAGAGAACTGGGAACTGGGAACACTCATTCGCACACAGCACTCTTCATAAGTGTTCTAAATGTCAACCATCCTTTATCATACACGACTCTGCTCTCTCTGTCTTACATTTATGGGTGCTTGGCAGGCCTCAGAACTGATGAGAGATCTACTTGCTGCTCTGATTCTGTCATTCATGCAATGTGAAACGAATGACTGTCTTAATGAACGAATGTTCAATTGTCTGTTAACATGCATGCCAAACCTGTATTTCCTCTAAGTGGTAGATGGCTCATCTACTAGCTGCATAGTTCTGCCGTAATTTCAGTGTTTGTTCGAAACAGTCTAATAATAACAATTATGTGTTATCATTGGTTGTGCGTAAACTACGCACATCAGATACACAATCTATGCCATTATGGTATTGCCGGTTGGAGTATGAGACTCGCTTTGATACTAGCAGGGACCTGTGTGACTTACTGCATGGACTCATACAGTAAGTATTGGACTGTTTCCGAGCAAAAGCGGACAATAATGCAGCACTTCCAATAAATTTACACGAAATGGCAGATTAAAATTAATGTCGGAAAAAGCGAGACGATCGTTTTCACACGCAGGACACTCACTAACACAAGCTGCCAATCACCTGCAAATCACACTTTTTAGTGAACCTATACACCGCAAAGATATAAAAAAATTTCTAGGTTTGTACATGGACCGAAAACTCAACTCGAAAGCTCATTTAGACACCAAATGCTAAAGTACAAAATCCAGGCTTTCTGCCTTTTATGCCATACTAAATAGGCGAAGTGCCAGTCCATGGCTACAATTGTGGCCACTGCACCTAATAATCCTTCTATAGCAGCGATGCATACGTCCCTTTTAAACATTATAAACCCAACCTGAGGTATAAAGGGCTTGCCCTGAGACGTATCCCATTCCCCAACCATCTTAGTTACTAACATGCATACCCTCAGGCTCACAGAACTAGGAAGGAGCTCACATTGTCTTAGCAGGATTTTGGGGCTCGCCATAAAAAAATAAATGTGAATTAGTACAATTTTTATTAAAAAAATACAAGTCAGAAGGAGCACACGTTAGTGTTATCAGAGGTTTTATGGTCCATAAAAGATATTATTTCAAGGGAGGGGATAATGCGAACAATAATGATTTTTATTTAAAAAAATACAAATTGTAAGGACCATATTGTAGTGTTGTCGCATCACACTTGCAGTAATTTGAACCGAATATTTAAATAATCTAGTCCATTCTTTATCAGTTTTTTTATATGTAGCCAAATAGTAAGTTTTTTAAATTNATATATATATATATACACACACACATATAATTATATATATTCACATGTATATACTATGTAAGGTAAAAGTATGTAAATAACTGTTCTATAATATATTATATGCAATAAAGAGTTAAAATTTCTCAATGATACTTTCAAGCTTTTGGAATGTGTTGGAAAACCTCCTTGGCAAGCACAAAACGCATATTTCGTGGATTAACACATTTTGAAAAATTGTAAAATACAAGTTTCGAGTGAGAAACGGTCTCATGGGGATGCGAGGCTGGATCTCGCATTTTAGAGAGTTGTTTTGTAGGAACAAAATGTTTTTATAGATGCAAAAGATCCTGTGCGGAAATCTCGAAAAAATTAATCACTTGTGCATATTCATCTTCGAATTCCGAACTGGAAGATGCGAAAACGACGACAATTTTTAAAACTGCAAAAACAGCTGTGTCTAAATAACAGGAACAAGTTAAAATCTATTTTGTTTACGTGGCTCGACGATAGTGGCCATGACATTGAGGTGGGTAAACTTAAATATGTGACTCTAAACAGTGCTGCAGGAATAGGAAAATCTGCATTGATACATATTTTTCTCGAGAAAAAAACACAATCTTTAACACGACTCTGCAACACATTTTGTTGCGTAATGTATTTCGACAAATGAAACTTACAAATGGACTGACACTACCCGGCATCTTGATTCAACTAATTTTATTCCGATATTACGAATTGTTTTGAATTAACTTTATGCAATTCATACATGAAAGTGTCTAAGGGCGTAGCTCAACAATGAGTCATGATTAGGTAGAGCACAACAGTATACGATGAGGTTTATTGAAAATANTGTCTAAGGGCGTAGCTCAACAATGAGTCATGATTAGGTAGAGCACAACAGTATACGATGAGGTTTATTGAAAATAAAGAACATAAAGATTATACAATTATTATTTACATGAATATTGATCGGGGGAGCTTAAATTGAATACCAAGATCCTTATTAATTACGTTAAGATTTAATACATCATGCCATTACTGTCACAATCTAATTTGAAAGTCCCCACCTTGTTCATGTAGCCGGAGGCTAATTCTAGGAGATGGTTAACGACGGCCGGACACACCCAACTTCCATGGTTTTCTCTCTGGTCGGGTCGACGACAAAAGACGCCACTCCCGGTTTATGCTTGCCAATATCAGGCGCATTGTCTAATATTTCGGCCCCGTTTACTGGCCGGTGGAGGGGATTTCTGCAACTGTATTTCACAAGGTGCTGTTGCAATCATGCTCGTGGCCTAGTTTAATGTTTGAAGGTGTGATCAGGCATGCCAATCAGCTAAGGCATCATCATCACATCATAACAAAATACTTAAAATTCGTGCCGCTATTGCCACAGATAGTCGTCGTGGTACAGGAACTGAAAAAGTTTTGCGATTTCAGATACAATGCTTCTTCTTTTTTCGTGTAATGTAACGACTATTGCATTTCTTACGATACGCCCATTGTTCTGTTCGTCTATGAATATTCCATAATCAGCACTGTCTGCCTGTCTGGCAAAATTCATTGTTGGAATTTTCCAAATGGCAAAGCAAACCTACTATTCCATGTTAATTGTGTTTTGCGGCGATCAGTACCAACTGAAACTGTTTATGACAAATAAACATAACGATATCTCGCTCATCCGTAAAATGCGCAGCGAAAATGTATCCCTGGCCACACAATTTAGGAACATCGATTCGAAATACCAGCAATTTTTGACAACTGGAAACACCACTCCGAACTGGAATAAACTGCTTACATGTTTCGGCACACGCAATAGCAATATGAGTTGTTTCACTCTAGATTTTGAGTATACTGTAGAATTTTTGGCAAGCGTGATCGAGCCGAAAATCTAACTTAAAACTAATACGAAGAGACATTGATTTCACTAATGTCTAATATTCAAACAGTTAAATTGAAACATGTTGCTAAGCAAATGCTTAGAGGAGGAACAAAATAAGTGTGCCACAGATTTTGTAAAGAAATGAAAATAACAAATTAAACATAACTAAAAAATGTGGCTCCAGTAAATAAAATTTTATAGAGAACTGTTGTTCCCAATAATTAAAGAAGCGGACAATGGTGTATCCTAACATCTCCAGTTTGCATTAAGTTAAAACATCCTACAAGCATAAGCTGCAGTACTTATAAATACTGTTTATTTATTTATTAGTTAGTTAGAAGTACCGATAATAACTTATAGATTGTAGTGATTCTTTTTGCTACAGAATTACCATAGATCAAAACAAAAAAGTACATAAACAACTCAACACAGCAGCAACTATAAAAAAAAAAGAAAGAAATGAATACATCCATCTCTACTCCAAAAATTAGAAAAACCAATTATTCAAAAAAATGACATGCTTCAATAGCTGCTCTCTGATGTAGACTGCTACTTTACATATAATGCTATAAAGCAATGCTCAACAATATTACCGTACAATTTAACACTACACAATAAGATTTGGCAAAACAAAGGGTACAGCAAACGGAATGTTGTGCTCCTGCAGCCAATTGATGATGGCATCCTTCCTCCAGCTACTGTTGGGGATCTTCTCCAGCTGAAATCACCACACAATACAACAAATTAAAATGTATTACCCTTGAATGTTGCCAACCGTATGTCTGTTGTATAGAATGTTTGAATTAAGCACAATTCTTTCCAAAAATAAACTTTTAAATAGTTGGTTGGTTGCATAGTATTAATTGGATACCTAATGTATTATTGGATACTTCTATAATGTGGACGTGATAAGAATGTCTATAACTAATGTGCTGGACATTCTTAAACTTTTTATTATATTACATTTAACTGTTTTCCTGATACCTGTGTTGACTAGCACAGAATCTAACATATTACAAACAATATAAACATTTTATTTATTCAATAACCAAAGGTTGGAATCACACCCGTGTGCTGTGATATGGTGCATTGTCCATGACGATGACCTATGTATGTTTTTGGTATCAGTATCTGTAGTTGACCCAGAAACTGAATTATGGTCCTTTTTAAATTACGCAAATTAGGTTGGCTATGTAGAACTGAAAGTGAAAAATATGACATGATAATTTACAATAACTAAAAGACAATGGCTGTAGAACAGCAGTGTTGGGGAAATGCATTAATATACAATTGTTTTCTTAAAAGATTATGACTGCAATTTCATCGATTACGATGTCCTCACGTGTTTAGTGAAGTGATACAGATATGTTTAATAATAGGGGAAGTTCCAGTTATATCGACTGTAATTTATTTAGTGACGTATAGCAAAGGCAATTAATGCCACAATGTAACTTCTAAATAGAAAACAAGCAGTTTCTTCAGAATCTTAAAATGCACCATCTCTCCATAACCTATATAAAATTAATTGGCTATAACAAACTCACTATAGAGGCAATTTTCCTTACCATTGTCAGTTGTTCTTATAATAAATTTCCACGGTATATATATTGGGTTGTTCATGAAGAATCCCTCGCAGGGGTACACAAATTCCAACACAAAGTAGTTTTTATTTTTGATTACTCATTGTAATACCACCTTTTGGTTAGGTGATATATACACTCACTTTTGAGTCTATATAACCCTACAATCCTAGGTTAGTGTAAAACCCGACAATCCTAGGTTAGTTGAAAAATGTAAAACAGTGATTCACCCATCGTGGGGTTATTTTCTGTTAGATTAGGTGGGCACATATTACGAAATTAGTCGGACGTTAATGCCCCTCGTATATTCGTGTTCTGCATCATTAGTTGAGTGGAAATATACCATTTCCCGTGAAATTATTGTTATTTTTTTTACAGAAAGCCCCCTAAACTTAATAATTACCCAAATAAAACATTAAAAACACACGTAGACAACGTTTGACGATGTTATCAAGTTATTAACAAATTTTCTTTATGATCTTGTAAACACATTTCATAGGCCAATNGGCCAACATAATTGACCTTAACACACACAACTTGCAAACGCAATGATACTACATATATTTTGACATACCATAGCACTGTGGATCTGGAGAGTTTCGACATTTCTGCCACTCTTTCCGCGACATTGCAGGGTTTCATTTCCGCTCGCTAATTAGGGAATACAACGATTTGGTGTGGTTAATGATGTCCTGTTGGTGTTGATGAGTGGTGACTTCTCTTTTCTTCACCTTGCTAGAACTCATGACTGCACACAAAAACTACCGCAACATACAGCGTAAAATGCAGTAAATAAAATTTTAAGCAAATTTGAAATTTATTTTAAAAATGTTAAACACGTGAGAACGCACTACGAGTAATCTCTTATAAAGGATTCAGAAACGAAAGGAATCAGTACAACGAGAAATAATAAAGAGCGGATATTAGTAAAAAAAAAAAAAAACCAATAAATGAATTATTATTGGTTAAACAAGATAATCGCACAAATTCTCTGGCACGTGTGTTAACCACACCTCGCCAACAACACACGGAACGAAGGTTTGTATACAAATGGCTGCACTACTTTCACCTTGAGCATGACCATGTGACAATGCAAGAAACGTTGAAATCTAAATACGTTAGCATCATGTAATTAATAATTGGCATAATATGATGCAAGTCTTTTCGAAACCCATTTGTAAGCGATAAATTAATAATTACGTTAAAACTTTGGAACTATTTCCTCTTTTTGTGCTGGCAACCTAACGACGTAACTGTATCCGCGCTCGCGGCTCTTTGTAATGTTATATGCATGTAGCTAACAACTAGGGTGTTTTTTCAAAGGTTGATTTTCAAAAGTATCTTCCAGTTGTGAACCGACTGTAATGTGACTGATTGTTCGCTGTTTTCTCTTTGATGCCCTAGAATGTACACCATTCGCATTTTGGTGAAACCGAAGTGAATGCAGTCCATGGCGATTTGAATAATGGTGCTCTGTTGTCTAAGCCACGGCACCTATAGATTCAGGTCCTCTCGTATCTCGTCGGAGACGAGAGCGGTGATGTCCATAGAACAGTCATAGATAAGTATTTCCACTTAGACGTCACCCAAAAATTCGCTGGTCCCATTGAATGGGACGAATTGTACGATTTGTTTGTCCATGGTGATCAGATTAACTCTGCCCACACGAAGTTATGCGATGCGGCCGTATCGATTAAGGCGACGATATTCCACTCATCCAAGCATATGGGTATTCTAATCAACTAATCACAGGCAGAGCTAACCTGGCCTAGGTAATGGTGGATATGTTTGTTGTTGGTAGTTTCGGATAGGGCGGCCCCAATTTGTCATACTCTGCTTTGTCGTTTCCCTCTGGTTCACTCGCCTTGTTTGGGCACATTTTGTGATGACAGTGGCCGTGCCAGACAACGGAGGAGTGGTCCACGTCAATGGCTTTATATTATGTTTATGATTTCAAGGTCTTAAATAATTTGAATATATTGGATTCTCGTACTTTAATTATGGCCTTGTCATCTCCTACTCCCAATAAGGAGGTGCTTATATGGCTCATACAGGAACAGTGTGTTCTTTTGGATAAACTACATGTTACTGTCCTCTTCCTGTAAGTAATGGGGCTTCTGTGAGTCAGGGGAATATGAGATGGTGGATAAACTTGTGAAATAGAATGTTTTAAAGGGTGTCTTCGTTTTTATATCCCATATTAAACAGAGAAATGTTCTGGCATTAGAAGCAGACGTGGGAAAAATATACTTCAGTTTCTAATACTTGATATCCATGTATTTTCCTGTATTTTCTCGATACCGATATCATCATTGTAGTTCCCATAGTTTAGCTGTTACTTCTTTTCATCTCCTTTCAGGTCATAATGCATCCCAGTCTCATTTGTATATACTTATTATGGTCCCTAATCCCTCCTGTATCTGCAATGTCCCCAGTGCAGATTTGACCCATCTCTTTTTTCAGTGTTCCACTGGCGGCAATCGAAGTTCGTTGTATGTCTTTCTTCAATAGCTTCGTGTGAGGTTTACTGCCACTTACAAGTGGCGGATTTACCAGTAGGCTGAGTAGGCTAGAGCCTAGGGCGGCAGATTTTAGGGCGGAAATTTTGGCCAAATTTTTTTTATGTCTTACAGAAATTAAAAAGATTCATATTTATATACCTAAATGTTATTAGATCCACACAAACAATTCAACATGTAATATGTTTCACCACTTAGATAAATTTCTCTACAATTTGCGTAATCGCGTTTGGTTGCGGCGCGGGAACGAGTGATATGACCGCTCGCTAAGTGTGTCTGGCCAAACTGACTGCACGAGTGCGGCACGGCCTCTGTGGGTATCCGAGCGGGATCGTGCTGGTGTAGGCATACGCCGCGTGGTGGCATTGAGTTCCAGAGAGATAGATATAGAGTGGCGGCCGGCGATACAAACGGGGAAGTCCCGTCCCGTATTTACTTTTTCTGGTTGTGTGCTGTAATTTTTCAAAGTTTTTCGCGGATTGTATGAATAATTTCATAGCATAATATCACCGGTGCGTAGAAACTTATAGCAGGCAAGTTAACATAATATATTACAATAAATCATCCGTAATGAATCAGTAAGACGTAATTTAAATTGATAAATAGCTGTTTCGGAAGCTATGCAAAGAAATTACGATTTTTTTTATATCATACTTAAATAAATTTCTTGTACTTATATTTGGTAATTATTCAATGTCTGGAGTCTGAACAAAGGATTTACGAGAAATAAAACTCCCAATGTAATCTGTTTTATTTCATTTCTTGGAATCCAAGAAATTGTTAGAATGAGTGATGGGAGAAAGCGACTTAGTAGAGCTGAGTATAAAAAGAAGGCCAAAATGAAAAAAAGAAGAACAAAAACAGATTATCTGTAAAACGATAAAAATTGACAGTTTTTTAAAAAAGTGGAAGTGGAAGTAGTGTTGAAAGAGCAAGAACTTCAACAACATGCACTGACACAATACAATCTGGAAAAGATGAAACGGATATGAACTCTGCGGCCCAACAACAACAGTCATCTGTTGAACGATCTACTTTTGAAAAAACAATTGAAGATGCGTATCAGAATCAGACATTAAGTAATGACCAAGTGCAAACAACAATAAATCCAAACAAAGATCCAGCTTTATCGGAAATCAACGATACCTTAAGGGAGATTATCGCAAGGTAAGGCTTCGATCAAAACAAGTCTTGTGACTTCTCTAAAAGTGAAAAAATATATGCTGATCAGCGTCGTTTCTTGCCAGTGAGTATCTTCCAAATAAAAAAGAAAAATAATGAAGTGAATGACTGAAATTGACTGGTTTATTCTGAAAGTAAAAGATCTGTATATTGCGGGCCCTGTTTGGCATTCAGTCCATTGGACAATAAGACTCAGTTTGAGAACGAAGGATTTAATGACTGGAAAAAGCCAGAACACCGAGTAACTCAGCATAAAAACTCTATGCGTCATAAATCTTCTATCCTTAGTTTGAAAGTTAGAAGAGAGATTGATGGCCTACTTGATAATTTTCTGCATGTCCAGATTGATGAAGAAATTACTTATTGGAGAAACGTTCTGAAGAGGGTTGTTACCGTAGTGAAGCGACTGTGTTCAAGAGGCCTCGCTTTCAGAGGAAAAAATGAAAAGTTCGGTGATCCACATAACGGAAATTATTGTATAATTTTGGAACTTTTAGCTGAATTCAATCCTTTTTTAGCCAATCATATTGAACGATTTGGGAAGCAAGGATCTGGAAGTACCAGTTACTTGTCAAAGACCGTTTGCGATGAGTTTATTCTCTTGATGGGTCATAAAGTCTTAAAACACATTGGTGACGAGATAAGGGCGAAATATTTATTCATTAATCATCGATTCAACACCAGATATAGCACATGCGGACCAACCTACCCTCGTCATTAGATACGTTTTGGAAACAGGCAAACCGTGTGAAAGATTTGTCAAGTTTTTGCCCTCAATGGGACATAAAGCTGAAGAAATGTTTTCTGCCATTATTTCGGAACTCAAAACACTGGGCATAAATATTGAAGACTGTCGTGGACAATCATATTATAATGCCGCGAACATGTCTAGTGTGTACGATGGCTTACAGGCTCAAATTCAAAGCCAAGCACCTTTTGCTTTTTTCGTTCCTTGCTTTGCCCACGCTGCTGAATCTTGCACAGAAACTTGTCGCTTCTTCATGTTGCTTCAAGAAATCTATGTTTTTTTTGTAAGTTCGACACAGTGATGGCAAAAATTAACGACTGAAGTCGGGAAAGGGAAAACGCTAAAGGGAGTAAATCTGACACGTTGGTCAGCTAGAGCAGACACACGTAGAAGTTTGAGAGATTATTGGTACGAAGTCCTTAAAACTTTGGAATCAATCAAAGATTATATTTCCGAAAAGCCTGCAATGCGAAACGAAACGAAGGGAATACTTTTGAATTTAGAAAAACTGGAAACGGTGGTAATGGTTGTGTAGAATGTTTTTTTTTTGAAAGAATAAACAAAGTGAATGTTTAAATTCAGGCTTCTACCATAGATTTGATCACTGTTGCCGATCTTTACGAATCTCTTTGCAAGTTTTTCGTAGCTGAACAAGAAAATTTTAAGTATTTCGAACAAAAGGCGATGGAATTAAGCGTGTCGAAGCAGTATACAATAGACATGGGAAAAAGACAACCGAAAAGGAAAAATAATTATGATGAAACACCCGATGAAGAAATGGGAATGACTGCGAGTGATACTTTCAGGGTTAACACATTTCTCGTCCCCATTGATAGACTCGCATCCGAATTAAAAAAAACTGCAGGAGGCCTACAACAGGTTCAATGAAAATTTTTCATTTCTGACCAAAATTAGTGAATTTTCATCATCAACCCTTACGGAAAAAACCCTTTTCTTGGAAGAAATGTATCCTTATGATTTAGAGACTGACTTAGTTAAATAATGTATACATTTTCAATGCCACCTTTCTTCTGAAAGAATTTTGGTAAAACCAGATTCTGGATCATTGAAAAGTCTATCTTCGTTCCTGAGAAAACGGGATTTGCAAAACGTTTATTCAAAGTTGGATATAGCAGTTCGCATGGCTCTATGTACACCTGCGACAAATTATTCGGGTTAGAGAAACTTTTATTGCTTAAAACGGGTGAAAAATTGTCTAAGATCTACCTCAAGCCAAGAAAAGCTAAACACAATAGCTCTTTTGTGCATAGAGTCAGAACTAATGAAAAAGATTTCTTACGACGATATAATTGATGATTTTGCCAATAGAAAATCGCGCAAAAAAGGATTGCAAAACTTTCATAACTTAATTAATTGAATTTCATCGACATCATCAGCCGGATTGTTACCAGATAATTGAATATATTGTTTTTAAACTGCAAGTAACCTCAATAAAAATTATGTAATTACGTTTACCGAATGTACATTATTCTGTAAGTAGTATTGAAGCATACCTTACCCCGCCTTATTAGTAGTACATGATTGAGCTTTTATTTGCTCAGAAATATACCCAAAAACTATTTATTGTGCAATCTTAACTAAATCGCTGGGTTGTAAAAATAATCTAGCAACTGACACATCGATCCCCTAGTTCACAATCATACTAATTACGGGGAAAAGGTGGAGTAGTTAGGACGATATTGCACAAATCATAAAGTTACAATTTCATTGCTAAAAAATGGTAATTAATATGATTGCGACTAGGGTATCCAATTGTAGAGGTCGGTAGGGGCGGCAAAATTTGAATAGCCTACTGGCGGCAAATATGTAAATCCGCCACTGCCTCTTACCCTTCGTTACTTTTTCATAACTCTCAGGTGGTTTGTGACGTTCTTGCTCGGTTTTTACTTGAGCACAATATTATTATCTGATTTTGAGAGTTTGGTGTCCTGTTAGTTGTCCTAGGTGACCTGCACTCACCTACCTTGCTATCCCTTGTTCAATTGCCCTTTATTTTCCTCCATGGTTAATGGGCCTCTACCGAGAATGATAGATAGTGTTTGTGATCCCGGCTGTTATTGTTTTTTGCTTGTTTTTCAGAGGATATGTTAATATTTGCTTGTCTTTCTCCTATAATTTTTGTTTCTGGCTGTGGGCTAAATGTGGCCACATTCCCAAAAAAAAAAAGTTTTTGTGAGGATTGGGAAACTTTAAAGGCGGGGAAAATAGCTGCGATTAAATGCGGGAATTCTAATCCTTGTGCTTTGGCTAAATCTGTTAGACAGAAACCAGACCAGTATTTTTTAAGTTTGTGTCGTATGTGTATATTTTATTATTTAATCGCTCGTTCTTTTGGTTAATGCACGATTTTTTACTTAATAGTTTAGTCTTGACTTCATGTGATTGAGGTTTTATGTTTATATATGTTTAAAAAAAAGAATTTGTTGAATATTTATCTGTATTGGCATATCCATAAATTCACACGTTGTAGTGATAAACACAATTCGAATTTTATTAAGGCTTGGCTGTGTAGTTAGTTTATACTGAAGTACATACGAATGTATGGATTTTGCGTGCCCTTTGATGTGTGCATGTCCATACCTACTGTTTAGCGAGGGGTAATCTTTGATACATTCTTCAACTTTAGTGGTTCTACATAACTATATAATGTTCACACCCCTTCTTGTTCTGAATTGGTTTTGGTAATTATTACGTTTAGGGGCTTTTCTGAAAAACACAATAAAAATTCAAAATTATGGTGTATTTCTACTCTACTAATCACGTAGAACACGAATATACTACGGGCGTAGCTTTAAAATAAGTACAACATATTTTTAAAAATTGCGAAATGAGCAGTATAGCCAGTTTGTTTACGTTTCTGAACGAAACGTCCTAGACCAACAAAAGTTGCATTAATGGGTTCTGCACAGCTTACCTTGTTCATATTCAAGATGCTGTAATGTTAAAATAAGTAGAACATATTTAAAAAACATGCGAAATATGTTTTTTTACGTCTATTAACGTCAGAGGAATTATACCAGCCCCCTACCTAGGTGAGTCAATTTACATTCTTTTGGTGTGTTTTACGGTTCCTTTAAATCCCTACAATCATACATTCGCACTTTAGTGTAAAACCCAAACATCCTAGGTTAGTGTAAAACCCTACAATCCTAGGTTAGTTTAAAAATGTAAAATAGTGATTCACCCATCATGGGGTTAGGTTCTGTTAGGTGGGCACATATTACGAAATTAGTCGGACGTTAATGCCCCTAGTATATTCGTGTTCTGCATCATTAGTAGAGTAGAAATATATCATAATTTTGAATTTTTATTGTGTTTTTCAGTAAAGCCCCTAAACTTAATAATTACCACTTGAAAAAATATTACCTGCATATGCAATAAATAAATTTTTTTTTGGAGCAAAATTAAATTACTGTTAGTCTAGTTGGGAATGAATAAGATTTAAACCATAATATGCAAATAATCCTAGCCATTAGAAAAATTATCATTGTTATCTATTTTTGCTGTATCAAATAAACTTTTCCCTGCACTATTCTTGGTAGACCTTTGAGTGGTAATAATTCGTCAGGTTTCCGTAATTGGAGTTGAACGAAATGAAAGAAAAGCCCCCTTCTCAGTAGAAAGATACCATTATCAGGTTTTAAGATGAGTGTCATTCTGACATTGAATCCAGGTGTAGTCTGTCTAGTAGACTTCTATATTTAAATTACTTTATTAAAATAAGTAATATTTCCATATATTCCAAGCTTTCATTAAAATATGTTCTTGTTAGGACATCTTTTTCACATGCTATTTTGTTTCCATAGCACAAAGAAAGTTACTGTTTCAGAGTCATTAAAAATAATTTGACAAACAGAAATTTATGTGAAGTTTATGCTACAAGTCAGTTCGTTGTTTCTCCACACTTTTTGAAACAAACCTTTGAAAAATCACCCCATGTATGATGTGTTTGCATCTTTGCTAAATATGCCATGTATCTCAAGCGTTTTATGCTTCTGTTTACATAAATTTTTAATTTTTTGTTAAATTACTATTTATATTTTATCTATAAATTATATTATTTCCTTTATAATTATTATAAAAATGAAAAGAGAGAACATGTGTGTGTTGGTAATGTCTAGTAAGAAATAGTTCTTATGAAAAATATTATACACTTGAGTGTGCATGATTGTGGCGCATTGTCCCTTTGGTGTAATTTTTTAGACTTTGCTTTCTTTGCATGAGGCGGTGGAATATTTTTGTAAGTAGAATTTTAGCAGGACTTTAGAAAAGTTTGAAGTAACCATGAATGGACTAGTACATAAATCAACATTTCAAATTAACTATACAACCTCTAAACAGTCACAGTGACAAACAAAACAAACATGGCAACCACCGTGAGGGTAATTGTTAGGCAAAAAATCTTGGCTATTTACAAAACGGTTAAAAAAAATCCAGATAATGGTAAGTATTGACATTAATATTTAGTAATAATGCTGAACACAAATTTCATGGGGGCATCACAATACAATCCTCAGTACATGATATAAAATACAATAGTGGGGAGGTTTATGACAACTAAGAAAATTGTCGAGTAAAACATGTTAAATGTATGTAAAGTACCATATATATAAATTTGGTTGCCTACCTGCATTGGAATGCAAAAAGACCTAACCAGACTCAACTTAACTTTATGATTCACAGGGGGTGGGTGTGTGCTGATGCGCGATGTTGGAAAAGAACAATAAATCAGTAACAGAATAAATGACTGTGTAATAAAATTTTGTCTGAATAATATTTAAACCTACGAGTTCATATTGTCCTTATTCTGACACACGGTGGTGTGTTGGCATACATACCCTCTGTGGTTCATCTATCACAAAGTTAGGTTTAGTTCTATTAGATCTGCATTTGACATGGCTAACCATACACAGTACGCAAGTGGCAGTTTTTATGCTAACATGAAATACGACATAGTATACTTCATTAACGTGAATGCAATTTCCATGCATACATACAACTGTTTATAGTGCATTTAACTATTTAACAGAATAGCACTGATGTTACATATGTAAGTGGCAGATACAGCGCCTTGCTGATATATTGCTTATAACACATGTAGGACACATTCACCTTCTAACACATTGGAATGCCACAAACTTTTGTAATTCCATACTAATTATATTCAACACTTTACATGGTACAAATTGGAAAAAAAAAAAAACAAAAAAAAAACAAATGCCTCAAGTACTAGTAACCCCACTCACCAAACCACCTTAGAAAATAACAGTAAACAGGTATTCCAGGCAAACTAGGAAAAAAGAAAAAAGAAAAAAAACCCAGAAATATTGGTTTTTTATTAGTGTAATAGTTAAACTAGGTAAGCCTCTAAATTGAAATATTTCAAGGTTTTTATTTTCAAAAGGAAATATTTATCTATTTTATATGGGAATTCAATCCATTTGATCTTGGCTTGGCAATGTGCACTGTTTTCTTTACCTAAAGTTGGCAGCACCTACTCGTACATACGGAAGTACCTTAAAAACTGCTTTGAATTAACATCCACCAGCACCCAGAATTTCATTCCTGATTTGTCTCTTTTATTGGTAATGTGCTGAATAAGCTGATACATTACCGTTTTTGAAAGGATACACTGAATGATATGATAAAAATGACTTACATGGGTACTTCAGCGTGTGAAATTCAAATTGGGATCACTGCAACAATGCGGTAGGAAACTACTTCAAAAGAGATTAAACCATTTATGTAAGTGCATAGTGACAGGTTAAGGTTGGAATCTGGCATCCTATAGAAGGTCAAAACTATTATTTTTAACGTAGTCAATTGAACTGCACAAATCTCAAAATGCTCTTCTATACAAAATTTAGATACATAATAACTTTATAAGCAATATTCATATATACATATGAGGTGCCACCATCACCAAATTTCTTCCGACAGTAATAGCAAACAATAAAAAAAACCATCCAATTTTTAAAGACTAAGGTTTTTTTCATTACACCAATGTTCTCTAATGCAAACAACTGAATAAGAACTATCTTTCAGAATTTTATCATTTTCTAAAATTTTATTATTAGCCTCACGATAATTAATTTTTAATTTTATTATAACTATTTTTAAGTTTGTCTTTCATTGCCAATGATATCTAATTCTATCAAGTTTGATTTATCTGAGTTTAGCCTTCCAAGTTTAAATTTTCAAATTAATTTTTTCCTTTGCAATTTTTCTGCTTATTCAAGTATTTCGTAATGTCCTCAAATTTGGTACCTGGACTACATTGTGAAACAAACAACATTTTTTTAACTACTGTAATAAGGGTACTATGTGATAAGACGAAATACCTGTTAAAAACCATCCTCTTTGATTCGTAGCTACATTTGGTTTATTTTTGTTAATCACTTTGCAGACTTGGTAATTATGAAGTTTAGGGGCTTTTCTGAACGAAACGTCCTAGGCCAACAAAATTAGCATCAATGGGTTCTGCACAGCTTACCTTGTTCATATCATGTTAAAATAAGTAGAACATTGACATGTCACAGTCTGCTCTCCACTCTGTATGTGATCTACAGGGTAATGGAGCGCTAGATCGCTTGGTCAACCTTATTGCGTAAGCGAACTGAACACATACTCAGGGGTGAAATCAGGCGGCTAATAAACACTTCTACTTTGGATTCGGTTAGCTAAACAGTTATTTTATTGCATCATTACGTCACTCATTATATTGGTATGGTACACTGCACTCTTGGGTTCTGCTTCCTTCCCCCTTCTCTTACCCGTCGGAGGCCTACAGGTCAAAGTTTTAGCTCGTAAACGTCAGGGAAAAGTGGTCGGATTTGGAGGCGCGGTTACTTAACTGAGCTGCCACTGTGTGCTGGTTTCATCTCGACTTCGCGTCCTGGGAAGTCGTGTTGAGGCGTCTCTCGGCGACTTCGGCGCCCGTCCTGCGATGTCTCTCTGGCACTTACGCCCAACTGGGTTGCACCCCTGGCGCAAACCCCGCGTCTCTCGAGTCCTCCGGATTGACTGACTTCTCCACCTCCCTGCTGTACTATATCCCGTCCCCTTGAGGAATTCCCTACGTCATTCGCGACCCGATTTACATCAAACTTCGGCGTGCGTCGATCAGGTGATGCAAGCCTCACGCGCTGACGATCGCGTCTCTCCGTCCCCTAGCACGTGCGTCATTGGAAGGAAATATTCGGGTTATGTCGGTATGAGCATTTGACGCACGTTCTGGCAGGTTGTGAAATTGTCGTTCTGTTCTTTAGCTGGACGCGTCATGCGTCAAATCCCCCGGCAAATGCGACGTGGAATAATCTGCCATAAATTTACTGTGGTTGGATATCTGTATCGGTTATGGTTCCGTGCGGCGCATACGTGCTAGAGCGCGTGCTATGGCCCTAAGCGGCCGTTCTAACCTCCCCTTCGCGGTCGCTTGCTCAAACATGTGTTGCTCGCGGACAGCTGACTCCCTCATCTCTCTTATATCTTGGCTTTGACCTACTTTTGGGTAAATACCTGCGAAGGTTAATTAATGGCTCTCCTTGCTTCTACGGTGGAGTGGGTGGAAGGGTGGTGTGCGGCGGAACCCAGAATGTTTTACATTTTCACATTACATAATAACCACAAACACTCTTACATCCTATCACTGGTCGGCACACAGGCCTGTCTTAACAAAGGCAAGAGACACAATAACACTCTACTCAATTCACTATGGCCTGGGTTACCCCCCACTGCTCCAGTGGCAACACGCGCCCCCCCTAATGCAGCTGGGGGCCCTGGTTCCTACTTTACACATGGCACTTTATTTATGAGGGCTGGTAGGCCTCTCAACAAAAAACTTCCTGGCGGCCCTTTACACACTCTGACTCTGGCGGCAAAAACACACATATTCTTATCTCAGCTGAGGCCTAAATCACTAAGTCTAACCCATATTACACTAACAAATATTGGTCACTTAACACCAAGCAAACCTGTCAGTAAACAATTGGTAAACAACATATAAACATCGAGAAACAATAACAACACTCAAACCTTGTGGGAAAACCACTCGTAAACTGTTTGTTACCTCGGTAAACAGTGAAATAACTGTTGATACACAGTGGTAAACAAAAAGTAAACACTGGCAAACAGTACTACTGATTAATTGAACTGTGGTAAGCACAATGAGACTGATGTCCTGCATCTTTTGTCGCGGAATTCTGAGTGGTCTTACGGCGCGTGATTGCACACATTATTACACTGTAAACATGACCTCGTTAACTGAACACTTTGCACTTACGACTTTGAAATTACTGAAATAAATTGTTCACTGTGCACTCGGTAAACAAATTTATATTCTTGCTGCACTGTCTCGCCCTTGTTGCTGTTAGATGGGGGGGGGTTATGGGTGAGGTAAACACTTTACCTTGAGTTCGGGACTCCTCACCACTGCGGATCTGGACAGCCTGCGTGTGGGGTCCCCCTTCCACCTCGCGTTCAGTTGACATCTCCGGGCTGCTGGACTGCTGCCGCCTCTGCATTTTGCTGGGTTCGACTCTCTGCCGATGTATCTCTGCTTTCTTCCTTCTCCACTTTCTCCGCGTCCACTTCCCGCCTTCCTTCGCCTCTTTGCTCGCCTGGCTTCACTTGTTCGCTTGTACTGCTTTCTTCATTCGCCCGCCTACGCCATCGCTTCTTCGCCTGTCTTCTTCACACGTCGATCCCCGCGGGCGCTACAGTTTCGGCTTCCTTTATCTCCAGTTCGCGTTGCTCCACACTCCTCAACGTTTGCTTCCTCTCGCGTTATCTTCACCTGGTTATCCCCGCGTGCGTTATTTTTCTCGGCTCTCAGGCATTGCTCTTGAACTCCTGTGCCCTTACTTGTGCACGCTATAGTTTATTTATCTTTGGGCACTTCCTGCGCGATAACACTGGGTTTATTTTGCATTTTGCTTCTACCCCTATCTCGCAGTCTCTGTACCATACAGTGATACTATTTTCCAGCCCTTTCTCTGCCGCTCATCCGAGTGGTCTTACGGCGGGCGGAAATACTGGCATACTTTTTCGGAAAATGTCACTATTCATCATCCAGGGAATTAGTAACTTACTTTTTCCTACTTTTTCGTTCACCGTGCTCCGGTTATTGTAATTTGTCGGCGCGGTTTGTTTACCTGACCACCTAACCCCACGTCATTTACACAATCCAGTGAAAGTGACCTCCTTTCTTCGCTGAACTCCCTTCGCTGCTGCGTCTTTCGCCCGTTCCTCGCTCCCGTTCGCTAATTTCTGCACCTCTCTTTGTCTCTCGCCCTCTCGTTCTCCCTTCGGTCTCTTTGTTACTTCGCTAATTTCGTCCGCCCATGCTTACTCGTCTCTCTCGTCATGCTCGCCATTTATTGCCCGCCATTCAGTGGGCTGTGGCCTATGGTTTCGCTAATCTCCCTGGGTTTTCCAGCTTTACTCTCTCGAACTTACTCCTCCCGCTCGTATTCGGTAATTCCTCATTGGCTGGTTGAATAGATTTGCTTCGTCTGGTGAGGGCGCCACCGGGTTTTTACAAAGACTCCCGGAAGTCTCGGACATAACGGCTATGTGGTAGAGAATGCGCTCTCCTAATGCCGGGGTTTGGTTTTAGACAGGGTTCTTGTTTGCGTCTCTACAGATGCAAACTGGCCCCACGTTGGGCACCAAATTGACACGTAACAGTCTGCTCTCCACTCTGTATGTGATCTACAGGGTAATGGAGCGCTAGATCGCTTGGTCAACCTTATTGCGTAAGCGAACTGAACACATACTCAGGGGTGAAATCAGGCGGCTAATAAACACTTCTACTTTGGATTCGGTTAGCTAAACAGTTATTTTATTGCATCATTACGTCACTCATTATATTGGTATGGTACACTGCACTCTTGGGTTCTGCTTCCTTCCCCCTTCTCTTACCCGTCGGAGGCCTACAGGTCAAAGTTTTAGCTCGTAAACGTCAGGGAAAAGTGGTCGGATTTGGAGGCGCGGTTACTTAACTGAGCTGCCACTGTGTGCTGGTTTCATCTCGACTTCGCGTCCTGGGAAGTCGTGTTGAGGCGTCTCTCGGCGACTTCGGCGCCCGTCCTGCGATGTCTCTCTGGCACTTACGCCCAACTGGGTTGCACCCCTGGCGCAAACCCCGCGTCTCTCGAGTCCTCCGGATTGACTGACTTCTCCACCTCCCTGCTGTACTATATCCCGTCCCCTTGAGGAATTCCCTACGTCATTCGCGACCCGATTTACATCAAACTTCGGTGTGCGTCGATCAGGTGATGCAAGCCTCACCTGCTGACGATCGCGTCTGTCTGTCCCCTAGCACGTGCGTCATTGGAAGGAAATATTCGGGTTATGTCGGTATGAGCATTTGACGCACGTTCTGGCAGGTTGTGAAATTGTCGCTGTGTTCTTTGGCTGGACGCGTCATGCGTCAAATTATTAAAAAAAATTTAACAAAATTGCGAAATGTATGAGCAGTTTGGCCGGTCTGTTTATGTCAATCACCATTATTAATGGCAGCGCATTGCTGATCCGATGCTACCTAGCTCCCACGGATGTCATTACGGGTATTTTAACAGTCAATTTTTACGCAGGTCAGTAGCCATTGTGCCTAAAATCTCTAAAATCCTATGTTAGAGTATTACTCTACAATCCTAGGTTAGATTAACACCCTACAATCGTAGGTTAGATTAAAACCCAACAATCCTAAGTTAGTTTAAAAGTGTCAAATAGTGATTCACTCATCGTGGGGTTAGGTTCTGTTAGATTAGGTGGGCACATATTATGAAATTAGTCATACGTTAATGATCCTAGTATGTTCGTGTTCTGCGTAATTAGTAGAGTGGAAATATACCACTTTCCGGGGGGGTTTACTACCGAAAAGCCCCTAAACTGTATAATTATCGCAGACTTTTCTTGTCACTATCCATCCAACTGTCTAAGAGATTCATACAGTTGAAAGTCCTCAAGATCACGGTTGTTTACACCAACATTTTTTTTCCGGTTTTCATTTATCATGCTATTTCTATTTTGTGAAACAAAGCCTTGGGCGATAGTCTTCTGTCCATCTTTAGAATTCTTCACAATTTGTAACCTATCACTCTTCACAATATTTGCATATTTGTCCAATAGCACTTGGCTGGATTTGGTGACATTATTCTGATGGTGATGGAGAAATAATAGTGTATGGGGTATATGGTGGTCCCGTCCCATTGGGCATATTATTTATTGACCTGAAGATGTAGGTTCTTATTTATTTCCTAATTCTATATTTTGGGTGGGTTTCAGGGTGTAATCTAGCTCTGTGTCTCCTGTTGCTAGCAAGTATCAGTCCACTGCTTACCATCGAGATTTGTTGCTGTGAAGGGTAACTCTGGGGTATCCCCATTTGGGAATTATCCTTTCTGTATTTTCTTGGTGCCTGGTAGAGCTTTGGAGTTATTGAATGTAAATGTTTCAATCTAAACAGTCATCACTTTGTGGGTTTTGCCTTCCAAAAGAGAAGTGCCTATTGATTACAGATACAGATCTAGTTGGTTTTTGCAAGTAGGCATCTAGTGACATTTGGACTAAAACGTAAGTTCACCTGTCATGTTGAGAGAGCAAAGGGCACTTATAGGCAGAGTAGTTTACTATACCAGGCACAGAACTTCTTGGCCACTCAGCCTATCGGCCAGCATTACCAAGCCCTGTTGCCACATCTAAGAAGTGTCCATTGTGTCATACAGTATGTGCCGTGAAATCTGAATTACAGTCATATAAATTACAGTTCTATGCAGAAAGAAACATTTTGAGTATTGTAGAAAGAGAAATCGATAAACCATGTATATGATATATTTGAAAATTTATATCTATTATAAAAAACTTTCAGCAGACGAACACCTAAAATTTTAAGTTTGTGGTAAAAATGATTTTTTGACACTTCAATTTACAGACTAGCAACAGCTATTAAACGTAAATGTAATAATTGTGATTTAAAAAATAAATATTCAATGATTTTGCCATGAAACTGGTTGAAACCATTACAAATAGCTGAAATGCCTTGAACTACTACTGTGGCTTGTGCTTCTGTACTAGTAACAGCTGCCAGGGTGGCTACAGACAAGGGAAAACTGGGAAAAAGTCAGTTAATTTTAAACATTTGAGGAAAACAGGGAATTGTCATGGAATTTTCTGAGATGTCAGGAAATTTTGTACATGTTAAAATGTTTAATTGTTGTTAATTCTCATGTGCATAAATGTTTGATGTTCCTGCAAATGGTGTCTTTGTGAACGGGACATTTGATGAATGTCCACACACTATTTTGCGACGTATTTAAGTCACAATGTAGGTGCTTGTTATGAATATTAATCATATTTGAGATTACAGTGAAACGTTTAGAAGGTGCCTTTGTATAACAAAGCCCTGGTAAGATACTGTATGTTTATTATATGCGAACAGCTTTTTTAGTAATGTATATAAATTTTGCAGTTTTTGGTCCTATCCAATACAACATCTGCACCAATAGTCTTCAGTTAAATAAAACGTAATGAAAATGTAATTTTATTGCATAGGTATAGGTCAGGGAAAAAATGTGACGGAGACAGTGAAAACCTGGAAAAGTCAGGGAATTTAGTTTTGTGTTTTGTGTAGCCACCCTGAGCTGCATAGGAGCTATTCCATGAGGGTGGTTAAAGCCCTCTGTGTTAGCTGCTGGGTGATTGCATCATAGGACATGTAATGAATGTGCAATGGTATGCATCGCTTACCGTCTGTATTCCTCCATGATCCACTCACAAAGCCTCCCACAACTTGTATCCCTGTGCCTTGTACCAGCACTGAATCATTCTCGTGGAGAAATGGTTTGGAGCCATATGTGTTTTGCTGTGGGATGTCTACTGAGAACTTCCCATGATTAGAAGAGCTAAGCACTTGAAGGACAGTTCCATATATCCACTCACAGTAGCACTGTGTGCAGTGTCGTTGGGGGTACGTGACAGGTTGCTAGGTGGCCTACTGTATATTTTCCAGAGTAGCGGTAACCCCCAACAATATCACTTGTGACGGAGTGTTGCTCCATCACATGATTTGGTTTTAATAGTACATAGAACTGTAGTAGTAATTTTATGTGGTATTTCCAGTCGTATGTGCCAGTGTGTCATCTTCTTTGTGTGCAAGCACTCGACTCCTGTTGCATCTACCTGCAGCACATCACAGATTGCCGGGTTTCCAGCCCAAAGTGTGAAAGGGGCCACCAGTAGAAATAATGTGTTATTGGATTTGCGATTCTAGACAAGGGGTTGCGCAGGAGGGGTTACTTACTTACTGACTGATATATAAGGGGCTTTGTTTCAGGAATCGGGNGTCATCTTCTTTGTGTGCAAGCACTCGACTCCTGTTGCATCTACCTGCAGCACATCACAGATTGCCGGGTTTCCAGCGCAAAGTGTGAAAGGGGCCACCAGTAGAAATAATGTGTTATTGGATTTGCGATTCTAGACAAGGGGTTGCGCAGGAGGGGTTACTTACTTACTGACTGATATATAAGGGGCTTTGTTTCAGGAATCGGAGAATTTCTTGCAGAGCGCCCTGGAGGCTTGGTTGGAGAGGTGCTAAGTAGGATGCGTGAGGATTATCTCTAAGGGCTATGGAGGTTGAAATATTGGTGGGACTTAGTCTGAACGAGTAGAAGAGGGGCTTAGTTTTCTGGATGCCCGGATGTGGGATTTAGTCTTTGAATGTGTAGATGAGGAACTTGGTTTCTGGACGCTCAGAGTGGGACTTAGTCTCTGAACGAGTGGAAGAGGGAATTTTTGGAGTAGTGTACCGTGGGACTTTGTCTTGAGAAAATTGGATTCGGGACTTAAACTTTTGGGGAATTGAAGTGTTTTTTTTTGGTGGGACTTGGGCGTGGAATGACTAGATCAGGAGATAGTGTGAGTAGGAAGGATGTATAATTGAACGTATTATGCCATGTAGGAAGAGAGATAGATGACAGTGATTATGGATGCTGGGATATTTTAAGAGCATAATTGAGTTGGTTTATGTTATTGATTGTGAGAGTGTAGGAGCACTACCCGCATCGCTTGTGGGTGCGTGGAGAGGCAATACCCTCGGCTCAGGTGGTTGTGTATTGGTGAGGGCAATACCCTCGATTCATGCATTTGGTTGTGTTTGAGAGAGTGAGCACTACCTATACTCTTTGGGTGTACCGGTAAGGGCAATACTCTTGGCTTAGATGGATGTGTTGATGTGTTTTGAAAGTGGTGAGTGGGTAAAAATAATATGGAAATTTGAAATTGGCTTAGTTAGAAGTCAAAACGCCTCTGTGATCTTCATAATGAAATATAGTTGTGTTCTTAAATGGTATACGTTCAAAATGTATTGTATAGAGAATTAACAAATGCTTTAATTATGTTTAATGGGATATTTATTCAAAGATTGTGAAAAATTGTAGAGTTTGAAACAAATTGTTATGTATATGAATGGAAATGCCTTATGAATATAAAAGAGAATGTGACAAAAAAAATGACGTGAAATTATGAGTACACCCACCAATTCTGGACAGCATTATAGTAACTATCGAACCACTCTGTCTTTTGAAAGTTCTTGTCGATGGTTTGCTGCCCATCCTTTCATCTTCCTTGATATGTGTGGAAGGTAGGCAGGCGGAGGCAGGGAGGGAAGTTGTGGTGGTCCTGGGGCTGGTTTTGGATCTGCCACGCACTCCTGCCCTCTGTCAGCAATGTTATCTTTTCTATAAAGAATACTGCCTTTTATCGATTGCTTTTTAGTAATTAATGCTCTGTCTGCGTATATTCAACGGCTGCTAATTCCAATTTTAATTTTCACAGTACAGCAACGAGATGCGGCACAGCGTGCTCAATGCAGACATATGATGTTTTGCCAGTCTAGTTATCTGGTGCTGTCCTGAAACCCTTAATAAAAAACAAGAGGGACAAAAGTCTAATGACTAAATTCATCAGGTGTTTCATTGGTGGAATTCAGAAAGTAAGATATTGTCATGGATCCACTGTAATCTCTGGTTGTGTAACAACCGGAGGTTTCTGAAAACAATAGTGAACTGTTTCTATACTGTATCTAGAACTCTGGAACTTGTGTGTGGTAATGCCAAAGTGAGCACAGAGTAAGTGTGTGTTGCAGATGGAGACCCCTCGCTGGAATGACGGTCTTGATGAGGACGAGGTTACAGACTCTCAGAAAGATGAGTCATTCATGTGGGGTGGTAAAGATGGCGTTATCTTCCTGCTGGATGCTACCATGCCGATGTTCGAGGAAGATCAAGATGGCAAGTGTTGGTTTCTGCAATGTTTGGATGTGAGTTATATTGTAGATGTTTGTAAACATTAATTTCTCTAATAAATTTGCACATTTGGAGTGGCAAAATATAGAAGTTTATTAATCTAAGCAATTTAATAACTGTTCCTTTTTTTTATTATAATAATTAAAAAAAATTGCAGTATTTACCTGAATTTAGAATGACCTCAAAAACATAACCTCCATAACTGTGATCTACAGGAAATTTTTTTTTACAAATCATTTGGACACTTATGTAATAATTACCTTAATAAATGTTTTATTGGTCATAAATACACTTGAGAGTAACAACACACAGATGTAAGATGACGAGTTTGTCTCTCCATAGAAATATAAACAGTCTTATGACATTCAAC
>NQII01006914.1:49317-64047 GCA_002778355.1 Clitarchus hookeri | reverse complement strand
AAAATATTTGACAGTTCCCACATGGCACTGTTTACAAAACGTTTGACAGGTGTCACATGGCAATGTTTTGTTTACATACTGCGGAAGGATACATAATCGGCTCCCTGAAAGTAGATATTTAGCAGGGTTTCAGAAAATCTTGAAGTTACCGTGAATACATTATACACGGGATTTTGTTGGGTGAGGCTGAACCTAGATATCTGAAGTGAGCACGTTGTACAATAAGTAAAACATCATTTCCCGATGTGAAATATATAATTTAAGTCCACACTTAAGGGGAATGTTTGCTTTAAATTTCAGTGCATAATTTTCAGTTAATTTTTCAAATTTTGTTAATATTTATTTATATTTTGACTTTTTTGGGAGGAGCTGCAGCCCTTTCAGCTCTCTCCTTGCATATGCCCCTTCACCCAAGTGTGCACAGTTGTGGGATTTTTTTAATACCTAGAAAACTTACATGTTATTCTTTGCATCCATTATCTTCCTTCCAGCCAGTGCAGGAAAATAGGAAATTATTTCTGGCCCTTTTCACATTACACGGACTCATCATTGTTCGACAGGCATATGGCCAAATCGTACATTTTCTCAGCAACTTTTTTTTTTTTTTTTTTTTTTTTCCCTTATACTTGTGTCTGCAGCGCAACTGTCCATATAATGTGTGAACAATGGGTGGATTCTCCACTTCATGCTGCTGCTGAAAGAAACAGACCAGTTACATGTTTGAACTTTGTTGTATGAATTATTGTAAATGTGCTTTACATGGGCCAGCTTCACATTCATTATTACTGGTGGATAAACTTTTGCCACCGGTCTTGTCACCCAGATGGATGCCTTTACATAAAATTAACTGTTAGTCAAATTCTTGGGGAACTTCAGGCTTAAGATCAATACTATGAATTATCTTATAGGTAAATGTGCAGTCACTATACACAGCATGATTTACTCCCAATAGCATAATCCCAAGGAGAGGGGCACGTTAGCCTATATAGCTTAGTGTGGAAATACTCAATGGAGATGTAAGTACTGCTGATGTCCATATGAAGGGAAAAAATTGGCGTGTGGTTGTCTCGTGGACACTGCAGGGAGTTTTACGTGAATACGTGTGCTTTAGCAGGTAATATTTTCTTTGGCATATGGGAATGAAATGAAAGTATTGAAATAGCTACTTGACTTTTATGGCTTAACTTGACAGATGTAGGCGTGATATTTTGTTTAGCACAAGAATCAGCACGTTAAGAGTCACGAGATATACTGCCCGGAATTTTTCGTCCACACCCAACATTGCTGTCAGTAGCCATGTGCCTCCACCTGCACCATACGCATGCATGGTGCCAACTCAGTCATTCTTGCATCGTAGTCGTATTGTACGAGACCACATTTATTTCAGTTGTGTTATTAGTCACAAAGTTATAGTGTCTAAATGGATCACCCTAAAAATTTTACAGCGCAGTTTCCATCCTGGTACCCCAGATGTGTGTCTGATTTTAAAGATGTATTGAAGTCAGAAAATTCTTTTGTCAAGTGTTTTTATGAGGTGGACTCCTTAGCTTCCTTCATTTGTACCTTCCTGGCTTTCCTTGTACCTTCTTTATGAGTACATGATGTCATGTTAAGAGCCATCTTGGCTTAGCTGCATGTTGACAGCAACAAACTACTGGACAGAGGGTATTGTTCACATTCTGTGCCATGGTAAAGCCCTGTGTCACAATAAAGTTTTACATTGTAATTATTTATTTTTTATTAAATTTTATGTACTTGTTAGTATAGTATATTCACGTTTTCTTTGCACTTTTTTAATCAAACCTTTGAAAAAATTTCCCCATGGATGATGCGTTTAGTCGTTCCCTAAATATGTTGTGTATCACAAGAGTTTTATACTTATGTTAACAATAAAATATCTTATTTTTTATTAAATTTATCTTTTACTTACATTTTATCTATATATTATAATATTTCAGTTATACTTAGTATGAATAAAAACCATGAGAAAATAGGTATGTTGGTAATGCGTAGTAAGAAATAGTTCTTATGAAAAAATTTATTACACTGAGTGATCATGAATTCAGTGCGTTGTCCCTTTGGTGAATTTTTTTAGACACTGTTAAACTTCGTTTTGCATGGGTGGAGGAATATCCTGGAAGTAGAACTTAAGCAGTGCTTCAGAAAAGTTGGAAGTTAGCGTGAATGGACTATACCATAATCACGTGGTTATCAACAGTGTGGCATTATGTATGAAGCAGTGAGGTTGAGGAGTGATTTAATTTCTAGTTGAGGAACAGACTTTATAGACTCTATACCCTTGCAACAGTAATGAGGTTTGCTTCGAATGTGTTTTTTTTTTATGTTTAAGTGCTGCAGAACAACCATGCTGAACAAGATAATTGGCTCTGAGCATGACCTGATAGGTGTTGTGCTTTTTGGAACTGCCAAAACATCAAACATTTTAAACGTTCCTTACGTGTCCACCTTGCAAGAACTAAAAGAGCCAAGTGTAGAGAAGATTAAGCAGTTGGAGCAAATGTTGGAATGTGAGTTTTTTCTATAATTTGTACCACACATATTTTGTAACAAGGAAAGGTATGCCTAAGAGCAGTTCTGTTGCAGTTTGGCTTGGTAGGGGCTTATAATTAATGGAATTGCATGAAAATATTTTTCTTTTTTAGTCACATAGTAAAAAAAATGAATAAATTTTGGATTTGAAAATAAAAACCCAATGACAATTGTGTAGAATATAGAGACTTTTTCTTAAATAAAAAAAGTAGTGGGAGGGAAAATTGAAAATTGTTGTATATAATGTACATCTTAAACACCATTCTCAGGAGGGATAGGAAGGTCATGGGTATTGTGGAGTAAAAATGTAAAGATATTTATTGCATAAATGTCTAAAAGAGCTGAATATGCCATTGCTTAGGATATATAGTAACAAAAATTCAGGAAGAATTTGAAGCTAGTCAGTACTTAACTCATTTAAGCCAACAACCAACAAAAAAAGGCTAGTATTTTGCCAAATATTGTGAGTATAAAAGTTGGGAGAAAGTTCGACGAGGATACCATCATATTAGTGAAGGTGTTTTATGGAACTGATGAGTACAGTTGTTTTATGCCTGGCAAGAAAGACTGTGTATCTGTACGAGAAGATCGCACCAAAACCAATGTCCAAAAGAGACTTATAATATAGTCTGTCTCATGTAAGTTGGCGAGATTCTGACAGTTCAACGAAAGTAGCGCCAATGTTTACTTTTCGTTTATGTATCCTTTAGCCATCAGCTGTTGCATCAAGTGGAGGCTGTATTTTTTATCAACACGTCAGCTAATCCTTTTGCCATTGCNACTTTCATACACAATGTGTTCCTAAATTTGTGTATGAAAGTTGAAATGTATGAAAGTAGAACCCTTATTTTAATGTGATAAATGAGGTTCCGTTCCTAGATGGGGAAAAAAACTTAACTAAACAAAAAAAAAATATTCAAAACAATATATTTACACACAAAGAAACAAGATCATGCATCAAAGTTATTTAAAAGTGTTTAAATATATAGCTAATAGTTCAAACAATTGAAAAGACACATTTTACACACACAAACATTTGACTAATTGCAGTGGGTACATACATACATACGTACAAATTCAGCTCTCTTTGGAATTGTACGTAGCCGGTTTAACAATCACTGGGACCTGGTGTAGATAACTTATCAGCTTTGCAGAAAAAGTTATTTAGCGACAGTTGAACGCCCCCTTCTTCTTTTCATACAATTGTCTGTAGCACATTGTAGCTGCTTCAACAACTTGACGAACTCAAGAACTTCTCTCTTCATCTGGATCATTTTCTGCAATGATGTTTAAAAAATCTTCAAGGTTTTTTAAAGCATCGTTGATTTTTTTCCCTGTAAGGGTTTTTGTTGGTTGTCCTGGACAGCCATTATTTTGAGCAGCTGTGTATGCTGATGAATTCGCCTCTTGAAGAGCAAGTAGATCTTCATTTGTCAATGGCTCTGAATGTGAGGCCATCAACATCTTCAGAAGTCACCTCAAGATCCAGCTGATGCATAACTTTAACAATTTGTTCGACCGCACTTTCTGGGGTCTCCTCAAAACCTCTGAAATTTGGCACCAGGTAAGGACACAATTTATTCCAGCAACCACTCATTGTAGATGACTTTATTTCTTTCCAAGAGAGAGAAATATTGGTGACAGCATTAAGGACATTGTAGTTTTTCCAGAATTCTTTTAGAGTGGGTCTTCCATCACCATCTGTTGCCTTGACAGCTTTGTCGATTATTCTCTTCATGTAATATCTTTTGAAAGTTGAAATAACAGTCTGATCCATTGGCTGGATTAAACTTGTGGTGTTTGAGGGCAAGAATATGACCTTTACCTCTGGACATAAATCTCTCAATGCTTGTGGATGTCCGGGTGCATTATCCAACAATAACAATGCCTTGAATGCCAAATTCTTTTGCTTACAATAATTTTTCACTTCAGGGACAAAATTATTTACATACCAGTCCTTAAATAATGCTGAAGTAACCCAAGCTTTTGAGTTCCATTTCCATATAACTGGCAGTGTTTCTTTGGGGTTTCCTTTCAAAGCCCTGGGATTCTCACAGTGGTACACTAACAGAGGTTTTAGTTTACAGTCTCCTGCAGCATTACCACCAATTAGAAGTGTCAGTCTGTCTTTAGATGCCTTGTGTCCAGGTGCAACAGCCTCTTCTTTTGCCAGGTAAGTTCTTGAAGGCATTTTTTTCCAGAATAAGCCCGTCTCATCAACATTAAAAATTTGGTGAGATGAGTAATTTTCCTCGTCAACAATGTTCTCAAAAGTTTTTATAAATTTTTCGGCAACTTCAGTATCCGCACTGGCAGATTCCCCTGTAAATGTTATGTTGTGCAGTCTGCAAAGTTGCTAGATCGGTTACTGCTGCTACAATGGCAGGTTATCAAGATTTAAGTGAGTTTGATCGTGGTGTTATAGTCGGCGCACGAGAGATGGGACATAGCATCTCCGAGGTAGCGATAAAATTTGGATTTTCGCGTACGACCATTTCACGAGTGTACCGTGAATATCGGGAATCCGGTAAAACATCCAATCTTCGACATAGCTGCGGCCGGAAAAAGATTGTGAACGAACGAGACAAACTACGACTGACGAGAATCATTAAACGTGACAGACGTGCTACCCTTTCTCAAATTGGCGTAGATTTCAATGCCTCCTGCATACTTTCAGACATTAGTCGAGTCCATGCCACATCGTCTTGAGGCACTTCTGCGTGCTCTCGGGGCCCGTACACTATATTATGCAGGTGTACCAGTTTTTTTGGCTCTTCAGTGTATATAAAAAATATTTGTCACAAAACCTCAGTGGCTAAAAGTTTTATTTTTACAGCAGACTTTTATGGTGATATTTATCACTAGATGCAAGTTTCTTGAAAATCCGTCCTGTGAATTTTTTTTTTTACAAATTTTGACGTGAAAGTTTGTCCTTATCTTTCTAATGAGAAAATCACTTTTAGCTTATAAAATTAGAATGAATACAGCGATGGGAATGTAATTTCACCAGAATACTAATAAAACAATACCTAACCAATGTCAACGTATTTCATGAAATTGTATTTAAGCATTTAATGCAGAATACAATTTTCATTACAGAAATTGAGGTTATTCAGAGTAACTCTGAATGCTCACTGTTTATGTTCGACCGGGCACATTGAAAGTTTAAAAAAAAATGTCTAGGAACTGTGCCAACATATTACAGGAGGAATGTTCCATGTGTAATATGAAGCAATTTTGTAGTGTTATTTGCTAGAACTCCTACATACCAAGGTATCAACTCGTATTCTCGGACGGTCACATAAATATAACACAAATCCATCGAAGCTTCAGAATTGCTAAACAATATTGCAAATATAATTTTAATGCACTTGACCTAAGTTTCTTCAAGTTTTTACATTATTATAACCAACTTTAACCACATGTACACACACTGGCCAGGTCGGCATATTATGTGAAATGTTACAGACCGTTACCAGAAACAACATTGAAATACAAAAAGCAATTATAAAATGTACCACTTTATTGACAACAGATATATGAGCCTAAATGTTTTATTTGTTATGTGAATAAATATTTTATATTTGGTGTTACGAACTGCCACACAACATGTGGACAGCTTTGTTTGATATGATCTGTGTAAATGTGAACTGAATCAGGTTTTAGTGCAAAATCGTCCAATGGAAACCTTGGAAAATTTTTTTATTTTTAGAGTATAGATAACTGCGCTATTACTAATTTTTCCCGCTGCAACGCTTGGCTGTGTCCAGCCCTATTACTGTAGGACTAGGGAGGTCAAGTGCTGCAATGTCTGGCGCAGACAGTAGTGAGCCTACCTTCATCATTTCAACTAGCATGAAAGTCTGGATCTATATCTGAATCTTCTGATTCTTCTATCTCTCCTCCAGATCCAGAATTGCAAATTAATTTTGCAGCCTTATAGGCACTATTGCATTCCAATAATCTCTTAACATTGTTCTTCAAACAAGACTAAGTGCTGTCATTGTTATAAACTGCAAATAAAATCTACTGGTTGTCTTCTATAGCAAACATTTAAATCTTCTCAATGTAACATTACGTAAACTAAAGGTTGTAATATTTTTGACGTTTTTTGTAGTGTCAGTGACAGCAAAAATTGTTACAAACTAGTGATGGCCTGATATTGAGAAAACCTGATAGCGATGAAGGTTCCGATATTTAGGATTTTACCATTCCGATACCTGTTAACCGATAGTGTCATTTATCATACTGTAAGCAGACATTTGTCACTAAAGTGGATGAGGGAAAACTGCTGCCTGAAAAAGTTTGGTTTGCAATAAGTTAAAAAAATCTTGCTGTTAAATGAGATTTACTTTATGCCTGGTACATCAAAGCAGCAAAAAAAAGTAGTTTTAACATTATACAAAATTATAGCTCACTATAACATATTACAAAACTAAGTTAAGGTTGCAAGTAGGTTGCTAGTCTACAAAAAATATGTAAAAGGACAGGAATTCAAGTACTGACTGAGTAGTACTTGTAGACAGGCACTACTCTGCAAGTACTTGACTTCCTGTCCTTTACAAAACTAGAAATCATTACGAAAACTAAGCTAACAATTTGTCATACTATGTAGGCTACATACATGTAAGTCATTAACTTCGAAAATTTCACAGTTAACATACCACTGTGTCTTCTGTTTCAAATTATAAACAATTTGAGGGGAAAAAATACAAACCTGTTAACAGTGCTTTGGGATATTAAACTTAAGTTTTGATGTAAAAATGTTAATATCGGAACATTTTGTGATGAGAGGTGATTTCATTTCTTGGTGCAAATTCCATTAGAAGTGCTAAATAATCTCTGAAACAACATAAACACGGTGAATGCCCAGTTTCTTGTGCGCAAGCAGTTTTAGATTCGGAAAAGATACATTTTCTCTCCAGAATATCATAGGATCATCAAAAAGTGAAATAGTAAGCTCAGCCAATTACTGAGTCAGTTCATTTGATGAATCAGTTTTGGTGTGGGATGCATTTGACATCTGAATTATTTCAGCACATATCTGCTGCAATACTGATTCTTCATTCAATGGCTGAGGTGTTGGTGCTACTTTTGTTTCTTCTTTGGCGACATCTGTTCCGAGCTGCTCATGTATCCATGCTGCAGCCTCTTGTGCTGATCCTAAATTCTTGAAAACCCTGGAGCAAAATGTATTTATAATATACTGTAGACCTATTCTATAATGTCAGTGTTTAGTAATTTGTAGTTTTCAGTGAAACTATAGCTATGGCATTAAACAAAACACACACAATAGGTAACTTTGCTACAGTCATATTCCATAAGCTTACCTGTTCTTATAACGGGGGTCCAATATAGTTGCTGCAGCATATTGCTCAATATTAGCTTCCATATCCAAAAATCTTCTTTCAAGTGCAAAATGCATGTCACAAGCAGTGGTTGAAGAGTAGTATCTTTCCTTGACTTCTGCTTTTGCAGACCACATCGCAAACTGTTTATGATAGGTATCACTTCCGACACAATACAGTTTTTCGTGCCGAGAGCCAGCATAGGACTTAAGCTACACGAATCTGAATTCTTGAGAGTGATGTTTTGGACAGCTTCTTGCTACTCAACCAATCTCTCTAGCATGTTATAGCATGAATTCCATCTTGTTACCTCTTCTTTTATTAGAGCGTGTTTTGGTATTCCATACTTTACTTGAGCTTCTCTCAATGACTTGGTGGAGGCCACTGACATGTGAAAATGAGACACAATACATTTAACATTTGCCACAAGTTTAGAAACACTCGGCTGATTAAGACAACCCTCTTTCACCACCAATTGAAGCCTGTGTTGAACACAAGGAATGTGAGACACATTAGGTAGCTGAGTGATTGCACTCTTCTTATTTGCAGCACTGTCAGAGATGATAACTTTAACTTTCCCACCTATTTCCCACTCAGCAGACGCCATAGAAATGTTTTCAGCAATTAGCTCTCCTGTGTGGCTTGCTCCACAAAAAGACATTACTTTCAACGATAGGGAATAAAAGGTCCAATTGCTGTTTATGAAATGCCTTGTTATACTGATGAAATCACCTCTAACTCCAGATGTCCACAAATCTGTGGTAACTGCTAATTCATCAGCAGTTTGTAAAATGTCCTTCAGTTTGATTTTGACATTTTCTGCAAGTTCAGGAAGGTGTTTACTGTTTACCCATTATGTCTTTCCTTGTAGGCAGTCAATATTTCGATTGAAGAATTTTAACGAAAGATTTAAAACCTTCATCCTCCACTATCGAAGCAGGCTGCATGTCAGTGCATATCATCTTGACTAATGCTCTGTCTGTTTCTATAGATCTAGGATCTGATCTGTTCCAACTTGTAAACTTTGCTGAAAATGTTTTTAAATCATACTGTTTTAATTTTTTGAAGAAAAAAATTGGAAGATAAATGATAAACTGGAGTGGAGTATAACACATGTATTTGGATATAAAAAGACATCACTAGAACAGACAGACATGCTATGAGAGCGCCATCATAGAATAGACTAAACAACAGCACGGCCTTGGACAATAACAGCGACTCTCTGTATAGCCAGGATTAATATTAAATATAGCAGAGGCTAATATTCAACGCTCCCCCTTAATCCAGGGATACATACATACTTAACCATAAGTACAAAGGAAAAGACAATACAAAAAAGAAAAGAAAAACTTAACACATATTAATGCCCTTAATACAAAAATCATGCTTAACAGGAGGTAAGGCTTCAGTTAGAATATCCACAATCATTCTATCAGAAGGCAGATATTCAACATTCAAATGATTTGCGTCAACATTCTCTCTAATATAATGGTATTTCACATCAATATGTCTCGTCCTGTTGTGAGACATGGGGTTATACACTAGTTTCTGAGCACTTTGGTTGTCATTGTATAACAAAACAGGTTTGTCAACACCTACTATTTCATTTAGTAGACCTTTAAGGAACTTGGCACCTTTAACAGCATGGCTCATAGCAATATACTCTGCCTCAGTGCTACTGAGAGCAACACACCCTTGCTTCTTTGCTTCCCATGACACGGGACCATTCGCCAGTTAAAAAATACAACCACTATATGACCTTCGATCAACAGGGTTGTGTGCCCAATCGGCGTCAGCATACCCAATGATGTCCTTGTCATCTTTGGTAAAACATAAACCTAGGTTTATGGTACCCTTTAAGTACCTCAGTACCCTTTTGGCAGCCTTCCAATGCTCCATCCGGTACCTTGTATTGAACTGACTTAAATAACTAGCCGCATAAGCTATATCAGGCCTGTTAGTAACTGCCAAATACATTAAGCAACCAATAAGTGATTGATATGGAACACTAGGAAGTTCCCCTTCACTATCCACATCATTGAACTTACACTTATACTCTAATGGAGTGCTCACAATCTTGGCATCTTCCATTTCAAACCTTTTTAATATTTCTGCAATAAATTGAGACTGATTAACTTTTAATCCATTTTCACTTCTCTCGAAATTCATTCCCAGACAATATTTTATTTCACCCAAGTCCTTGATACTAAATTTACTGTTGAGATTTTCCTTGAGCTTACATTTTTCCATATTATTGGTGGAAAAAACTATTAAATCATCAACATACAAAGCTATAATTGTAACAGATCTGCCATTACCCTTGTAAAATACACATGCATCAAACTTTNGCTTACATTTTTCCATATTATTGTTGGAAAAAACTATGAAATCATCAACATACAAAGCTATAATTGTAACAGATCTACCATTACCCTTGTAAAATACAAATGCATCAAACTTTGACTTGATAAAACCAAGTTTTAACAATACTTCTTCAACCTTCTTAAACCAAACTCTGGCCGACTGTTTAAGACCATAAATAGCTTTCTTTAATTAAAAAAAACTTTATTTTTGCTATATTTGTCAATGAAACACTCAGGTTGATTCATATAAACTGTTTCATTGAGTTCACCATGCAAAAATGCTTTATCAACATCTAAATGTTCGATACTCAGACCTAGATTCACTGAAAGAGCTAGCAGCAGTCTCAGAGAATCTCTGGAGATAACAGGAGAATAGGTCTCCAGAAAATCAACCCCATATTGCTGTGTAAATCCTTTCGCCACAAGTCTGGCTTTATAATTTTTAAAACCTTGTGCTGGTTTGATTTTGTAAACCCATCTACATTCTACAATATTACAATTATTTGGTTTATCCACCAAAACCCAAGTATTATTCTTTATCAAAGCACTATATTCACTTTGCATAGCACACTTCCACTCAACACTTTCACTGCACCACATAGCTTCACCATATGAAGGTGGCTCACTGGCACATAAATAAGAAACATGATCAGGATATATCTTCGGTTTGCGCTGTCGCTCTGGATACCTTCTTTGAAAGTTGTCCTGGAGTCATCTCTCAGCATTCTCTGGCGTATGAACAACCTCTGCGTTGTTATCCTCAATGCTGTCCAAGGAGTTGCCCACTCTGCTGTCAGCTGGGGGAAGGTCCTCAAATCCATAGAAGTCCGAGGACTCAGATGAGGGCAAGGACTCATCACCCACTATAACACCCTCCACTGGTAGTGCAGGAGGTTTCTCAATGTTGTGTGTTTTATCATCAGCAGATGCTGGGTCCCTTGATCCGCCTTTTGGAATGCCAGATTCCATAAACTCTACATCTGTAGCAATAGTTACCCTTCCTGGTTTTCTCGGGTCATAGAGACGATAACCCTTTGTTCCCTCTGGATAGCCAACCATGATGTACTCCTGAGCTCTGGCCTCCCATTTTTTTCTGTTATGCTTGGGAGTAGGTGCATAAGCCTTTAACCCAAAGGTTCTGAGGTGTGTCAGGTCAACTCTTGACCCAGTCCAAGCCTCTTCAGGAGTTGCTCCAACAACCGCTGCAGTCGGTGATCTATTTTTGAAGTAGATTGCCGCCATAATTGCTTCACCCCAGAATTTCTTTTGAAGTCCGGAATCCAAGAGCATGCAACGTGCCTTCTCGACCACAGTGCGATTCATCCGCTCCGAGACTCCCCCCTGTTCTGGTGTGTAAGGCACGGTTTTTTTGTAATCAATCCCCGACCTTCTTAAAGTGTTCTCGAACTGGTGAGATGTATGTTCAGTGCCATTGTCTGTACGGATCTTCTTTATTTTTAGACCAGTCTGGTTCTTGACAAACGTTTTAAACTCACAAAACTTGTCCAAGGTTTCACTTTTTGCTTTGAGTAAGTAACCAAACGTCTTTCTGCTGAAATCATCAGTAAACATGAGTAAATACCGGGCACCACTCATTGTTGGTTCACTCATGGGCCCACGCACTTCTGTGTGTATAAGTTCCAACTTTTCTGCGGCCCTCTTTCCTTTGTTCTTTTTCCTTGTTGCGGGTCTGTGCGTCTGTTTTTCCTGCAAACAAATTTCACATTTCTTGAAATCACTTTCTGGAAACACTACGCCACCAGACATTTCTTTCAGTTTTTTGAGTCCATTTAAGTTTAAATGTCCCAACCGTCTGTGCCAGGTGTCTTGATCAGTTGTGAAACGAGCGGTTTCCTTCTTTATTGGTTTCGCTTCCATCACATAAGTACCAAATTTACGAGGTGCAACAATGTGTAGAGAACCACTCACCTTTACTTCTTCCTCTCTGAAGATCTTGCAGCAGTTCTATTGGAAGACAATGACGAAACCCTTTTCAGTCATCCTGGCTAACAGAAAGCAAATTTGCTGCAAGTCCGGGTACTCTGAGTGCGTCGGTGATTACGTACTCGCCCGTTGGCATATTTACCCGCACATCTCCCTTGCCAATACTTTCAATGGTTGCCTGATTAGCTAAATTTACCTTAGTCTTGAAGGTAGCGTCAAAGTTTACGAGATGATCGCCAAACTTTGTCATATGAGAGCTGGCCCCTGAGTCAATGACCCACTTGTAAATATTGTTATCACTGATATCACTAGCGTTAGTTTCATCAGTAGCCGATAGGGCGTGCGGATGTTTCGCGGATTTAAACCGTTCGCTGCGATTTAAACTGGGACAGTTGGACTTAAAATGTCCTTCCTTTTTGCAATTGAAACAAATCACCGATATCTTCTTACTCTCAGGTTTCTTCGTTCCTGAAGATGACGGTGTTGTCTTGAACTTCACAAGTAACGCTGAATCTTGAGTTGAATCCCTTTCCTTAAGTCTCAACTCGACTGTACATAGTCTTTCAGTCAGGTTTCTCACTGTTCACTGTTCTTTCAGCATCGATTCCCAGGCATTGACAAATTCGATATATTGAGAAGGAAGTGTATTTAAAATAAGATTTATGAACAAGGATTCTGGAAGCCTTGCTTTGTCTTCCTTCCACGTTTCATCACAGAGTTCCATCCACAATTTCTCGAGACGAGCAATATGCTTTGCCACACTGTCAGAGTCCATTGATTTTATACTGAAAAAATCATTAAACAATCTGTCTTGCCGCTGTTCGTAGATACTCAGGAGCTTGGTCCACATCTCCTTGCTAGTACTACACATATTGGCGAGTTGTCTCACTGCCGAAGTCATATTATTGACGATGACTTGCTGAGCTCCAAATTCTATTCTGTCTAGAATTTGCTTCTTGGTCGTATAATCCAAATACTCCTTTGCTGTTGACTGCGTGTTCGGTTCTTCGGGATATTGCAGGTTCCCTTCTAGCGCATCCATAAGACCACTACTTCTGAGCAATATAATAATTTGGAATTTCCAATCGCTCCAGTTGGCTTGGCCTTCCAACTTGTCTATATTTGTTCGGGTGTGAGCTTCCATATTTGTCGCGGACGATAATTAAAACGGACGGAAGGAAGAGCACGAGGCCGTTAACGAGACAGGTTAGGATTGCAGTCACGAAAAAAAAAAAGAAAAAAAAACATGCATGCTGTTCACTGTAAATACTACATTCACTCGCAGTTAGGTGCCTGGGCCCATAACCTGTAGAAAAAATCGGAAGATAAATGATAAACTGGAGTGGAGTATAACAGATGTATATGGATATAAAAAGACATCACTAGAACAGACCTACATGCTATGAGAGCGCCATCATAGACTAGACTAAACAACAGCATGGCCTTGGACCATAACAGCGACTCTCTGTATAGCCAGGATTAACAATAAATTTAGCAGAGGCTAATATTCAACAGTTACCCCACAATATCCTTGATTTTTCTTAGCCCCCTCGATTATCGAATTTGGTAGTTTGTAATGCAAAGACCGAAATGCCCCTAGTAAATTCGTGTTCTTTATGATAAGTAATGTCCATTTATATCATTTTTCGGTGAATGTTTTATTATTTTGGGAAAAACCTCTATTCTATAGAATTACCCCTATTGTATTTGGTTACAGTCGGATGATATCCTTGCTATTTTACGGAGCCAGAAAATTAATAGTAATATTTTATTATCACAGTTTAAACATATACTCGCGTATGTGATGACAATGCATTTTTACTGATCACTCTACTACTCTCAGTGATCCTTGCTCTAACGCGAGCGTACACTTGGTGATAAATGTGTCATTGTCAATGTTACGCTGCCGTCCACCCTGAACTATTTACAATTCTCGGAAGATGATGCGTGAAAGGATTTAAATGAAACGGAGAGCAAATTAAAATGTAGGTGTTCATAGTTTTTGTCAACAATATTTCAAGCTCGCGTGTGTGTTTGTGTATAGTTGTTTAATTAGTAAATATCTCTATAATATAGTTTTTGAAATATATCTAAATTGCTGTGTCATTAGCACTTTAATTTTATGATTTGCCTAAATGTTTTTAAGTTGGCAGATAATAGCACAGTATTTGCTGTAGGCTAAAGTAAAGCTCGAAAACAGCACATTCAAGTTTATTTTTAAAGTGGGACTCTGTTCTGTAAAGGGATTTTCTGGCAGCCTACCAAAAATTGAAAATAATTTTGGATGGCAGTATCTGAAAATTTTATAGTGCATAAAGAATAGCTATTGAAAAAATAAGCAGTAACTGTTTACTTATAGAACATTTTATACAACCAAATTTGAAGAATATAGATTTTTCTACCTAAGATTCTCATTTGTTTTTTAAGTTGACATACAAATTGTATTGTTATAGTGTTGAGAATTGTGCAAAATAACGTTAGAGTAAAATCACCCAAATTAAAAAAAAAAAAAAATTGAAATTCCT
>NQII01006914.1:29030-49297 GCA_002778355.1 Clitarchus hookeri | reverse complement strand
GGGGGAAAGAATGAAGACAGTAATTATCCAGAATAGGCGGTTTTCTGGGGGGAAAAAACTCCTGGAAGTGGTATATATCGACATTACTTATCACACAGAACATGAATTTACTAGGGGCATCGCAATATTCATATTTCCTACTACCAAATGTGAAAGTGAGGACTATGAAGATCAGGAAAATTGTGGGTTAAAACACAAAATGTATGTAAATTATATGTCATTTGGGTTCCTTAACCATGTTAAATGCAAGAACACCTGACCTATCTTCACAATATGTGATTACAGAGGTGGAGTGTGCCGGCATGAGATAGTGTGTTAGAAAAAGTATAATAAGTAAGCTCACGTCGTATCTTCCACCCCCTATGATTCACCTATCATGAAGTTATGTTTAATTTGGGTAGGTCGTCTGCATTTTACATGGCTGGCAGCAGCAGTACGTTATCCCTTAAATTCCCAAAGTCATGTGCAATTCACTACACTATATACACTTTCCATGCTAATACCTAACAATTATTTACGTTACCCATTGAAGCTGCCAATATAGCTCCTTTGTGATGTATTGCTGATAGGACACATTGTCTATTCACTTTGTGTAAACTCCGCAAACACACTTATTTCTGCACAAGAATTATATTATAACACTTCACATGGAAACAATTGAAAAAAAAAAAAAACTCGTATTTACGCACAACACAGTGGAGTCTCGGTTAACCGTCAGTAAACTGACACAACAAGTAAAATAATAAAATTAGATACAAAAAACAAACTTAAACTAAAAATGAAATAACTTTTTTCTCGCTTCATATTAGATCAAATTAAGCACATTATTGAGTTGAACAGTACGTATACTGTACTGTAATACATATAGCCAGTAAATATACATTCTGTGCGGTGCGGAATGCAAATTACTCACGTTTGTTGTTTATGTACAACCTACATATGTACTTCGTAGAATCGTTCCTTCTTCCTCACCACCCTACCAGAATTCCTAGACGCTCATCCGCCCTCCCACTCCTACAGTCAGTTAAGTAGCGGTAGTCACTTAGTCAGCATGTCATTGTCCTCAGTTTGTTGTCAAAGTGTAGGGTGTTTAAAAATGTCTGAGAAACTGAATAAAGGAGAAAGCGCGACGAGTATCGCTCCGCTATATGGAATCGAACGGACGACAGTAAATGATATTAAGAAAGATGCAGATAAAATCAAAAGTCATGTTTCAAAAATGCAAACTGCAGACGATGAAGTCAGCAAAACTGGACCAACTGGATACAGTAATGTATCAGTGGTTCATTCAAGCCCGCAGTCAAGGGATGCCAGTTTCTGGGCCCACAATAATGGCTAAAGCTATTGAGATGAACAAGAAGCTTGATGGGGATCCTTCATTTAAGGCTAGTATAGGTTGGCTGGCTGGATAAATTGAAAGGTCGACATGGCATAAGGCAGTTCGACATATCGGGTGAAAAACTAAGCGCTGATAGTACAGTCATTGTATAATATCGGGAAAAACTAATGAAAGAAATAAAAGATAGAAATTTGGTCAGAGAGCAGGTTTACAACTGTGACGAAACTGGCCTAAATTGGAAAGCACTTCCCGTGAAAACCTTAGCCTCCTTATCAAAAAAATCTGCACCTGGTTTTAAAATGCAAAAAGACTGCATAACTGTCATGGTGTGTGCAAATGCAAATGGTAGACATAGGCTTCCTTTACTAATCATTGGAAAATCTAAAACGCCTTGAGAGTTTCCAAAAATATGAATTTAAACGTCTTATCTGCCAAATATTATGCACAAAAAAGTGCCTGGATGAGCCAGGATATATTTAATGAGTGGTTCCACAGTGTGTTTGTGCCAAATGTAAAATCACATTTAAAATCGATCGGATTGCCTGAAGAAGCAATCTTATTAATGGACAATGCACCAAGTCATCCTTCTCATGACTTACAAAGAGATGATGGAAAAATTACGTGCCACTTTTTGCCTGTTAACACTACCCCACTAATTCAGCCCATGGATCAGGGTATTATTAAAAGCATAAAGCAATGTTATCGAAAATGTTTTATTCAAAAAATTGTTAGTGTTGGGGATGAATTAATAAGTGTAAAGCAGTTTTGGAGGTTATACACTATTAAAGACACAATTTTTAATGTCGCTGAAGCCTGGCAAGATTTACCAGAAGAAACATTAAAAAAAGGGCTGGAACAAACTGTGGCCTGAGACTGTAAACGAGAATGAGGCCATAAACGAATCTGGAAATTATGAGGAAATTTTACTTCTGTGTCAAGGGATTCCAGGTGGAGAAAACACATCAATAGGTGAAGTAAGTGAATGGCTGGGAATTGACAGATTTGACGGAGGCTTTGAAATATTAAATGATGAGGAACTTGTATTAAGTGCAACACAGGAGGTAGAATGTTTAAGTGAAGAAGAAGAGGATGATACACTCAAGGATTGCCCCAAAATAATTAGCCACAGTGACGCTGAAAACATGTTTTCCAAGTGCATTGAATGGTACGAGCAACAAGAAGAGGCAGACGCTACACAGATATTACTCCTACGTAAGATACGCAACACAGCAGCAACAAAAGCCCGTGGAGTATTACAACAAAGGAAAATGACAGACTTTTGTTAGGTAGGATTATACTACTGAACATATACACAATAGCACTGTATTAAATTTTGTTATGTCATCAACATAATAAACAGAAGTCTACAATACTTAGTATCAAATACGTACTGTGCTGTACATACTTCTATTGATTGCTACCTGTTTAAAATATAGTGCTAAATATTGTATACATTATTATCGCTAGTATCTGTCGTGTCTTTGTGAAAAAGGGGGGGGGGCATATCTATTATCCGTCTATTCTCTTAACCGTCACGGTGATGGTCCCGAGACTGATGGATAATGGAGACTCCACTGTACTTCGATTTATCACGTCACATGGAAATAATCACAAAGGAACATGCGTAATAGCACTTATAAATCACAAGCCTTTACACTGTGTAATTCCTTAGTTTTCTGAATTTCCGGACACTACCAGCATATAATTGTGACATGAAATAAGGTAAAAATTGAACCATAAGACCACAATTGTAGCACATTTGTATCCTGTCTTTGCATTGTTGTTGAACAAATGTATTGTGGCGATACACACAAACTACAAGTTAACAACACTTGGAACGTTTTGTGTATGATACACTGTATATATATTTTTTATACTACTCATATATAATGTAGTACAATCATCTGTTGAATATCAAGAAGGTAAGCCTTGAAATCAACAGAATTAAATGATAACAGAGCACTGCTTGAGTACCATGGTTTATAGCTGTATAACCTTAGCACGTCAACAAAAACATACTGTGTGAATAGCATTTTGTAAATTACAGTTTTGTTTCCAGAGGCGTTCCCATATTTAACACAATTGAGCAACCCGAAATAAATATATTTGACGTAAATTTTACGTATTTTGCTGCATAAACACCCTGATCTACATAGCCCTCCTTGCCATCACATTTCATGTTATATACTGCAAATTACGTGAAGCCCCAATAAAATTCCTATTAAGTGTGATTTGTAATGACCATATAGGCCTACAACATTTCCAGGTATTATTTTCTTGTTTTTCTGAAAAGCCCCTATTCTGGATAATTACTGAACTTTTACTTATATCTGTAAATTATAATATTTCATTTATAATGAATATTAATAAAAGCAGAGGGAAAATAGGTGTGTTAGTAATGCCTAGTAAAAAAAAAATGTAAAATATAAAACTAAATGTGGTGTGTTGTCCATTTGGTGTAATTTTCCAGACTAAATTTATAATTGTTTGCATAAGGCACAGGAATAGCCTAAAAATAGAACTTAAGCAGAGCTTTAGAAAAGTTTGAAGTGACAGTGAATGGATTAAATCACATGAAATTACAGTGTGCTAAACAAACCTGTCTTCATCTTTGAAAGATAGTATATATTTTAAGTGCTTTGCTGTTGTAGGTTTAAGGTGACCAGTTTGTCTTTCTTTACAAGATTCTTGCGAAATTATTAGCATGCTAAATACAAAAATAATAATAATAACCCGCAATTGGGCTACCGCCCAGGGGAGAGCTCTCTCACCTCTCCCCTACCCGACCAAACTCCACTTCCATTCCCTTCCTGAACCCCCCTCACAGATACCAATTCCCCCCGCAACACATTCCACTCCCTCACAGATCTCACAAGCATAAACTGCCCACCCCGCTCAGTTCTCCTCCACACCGTCTGAAGTTTCTCACTGTTGTTTCCTCTCCCTCTAACCTTCCAAACCCTCCCTCTCTATTCACCACTCTGTACATTGTGACCAGCCTTTCAACTTTCCTCTTGTCCTTCAACGATCTCCACCCCATTTCTTTCATCATCATTTATGGCCTATAGTTCCCTTCATCCTCACCATCCTGCCCCTGTCTTCTCCACCTTCCCTTCAACCATCTTGCTGCCCTTCTTTGCACCTTCTTAAGCTCTCTCACCTCCACTTCCATGTACGGGTCCTATACTCTGCCGCATATTCTTACATCGGCCGTACCATTGTGCCATATGCCTTCTCCTTCACCTCACTGCTGACACCCTTCAGAACCCTTCTTAACATACTCAAAGCCCTTCTTCCCTTTGCAACCACCCTCTCTACCGGTTTTTTCCATCTGAAGTCTCCCTGCNTCTTAACATACTCAAAGCCCTTCTTCCCTTTGCAACCACCCTCTCTACCGGTTTTTTCCATCTGAAGTCTCCCTGCGATACAATCCCTAGATACTTATATTCTGCTGTTTCTTCTATCTCTTGCTCCTCCCATCTGTACATGTCCTTGCTTATNATACAATCCCTAGATACTTATATTCTGCTGTTTCTTCTATCTCTTGCTCCTCCCATCTGTACATGTCCTTGCTTATCACCTTCGTTGTAAACCTCGCTACCTTAGTTTTTCTTACAATTATCTTCATTTTATTCTCCATAGTCCACAATCATATCATGTCAATGTCTGCCTGTGAGTTTTCACCCCCTCCCACCACTACATACAATACACAATCATCTGCAAACAATCTTATTTTTTCCAGAATCCCCAAACCCATGTCATTTACCATTATGGTAAACAACAAAGGGCTCAGCATGCTTCCCTGTGGCACCCCTGATGTAACCTCTCCTTCCTCTGATATTGCCTCCCCCACTTTCACCCTCTGTCTTCGCCTCCTGAGGAAGTCCGAAATCCATTCCACTACTGACTTGTCCGGGATCAGCTCATCCACTTTCTCCATCAATTTCCCATGGGGCACCTTATCAAATGCCTTCTCAAAATCAATGAAGCAGGCATCAACCTACTTCCCCTCATCAACTGCCTGCACCAGATCTTCTAACAGCCCAGCCAGCTGCGTATCAGATGAGTGTCCTTTTCTGAAATCATGTGACTCCTCCAACCAATTCATCTTGTTCATAACATTCACCACATACTGAACCACCAGCTTCTCCGTTACCTTTCTTGTACTTGATGTGAGACTCACCAGCCTGTAGCTGCCAGGCCTCCACCTATCCTACCCATGCTTGTGTATTGGGACCACCAACACAACCTTCCAACATTGTGACAACTACCCTCTCCAAAGGACTTGCTAAACAACACCTCCAAATATTTAACTAACTCTCCCACCAAACTTAAGCGCTGTGTTCCCTATTCCGTCTGATCTGCTCTTCAACCCCCTGATTATCATTGCTATCTCCCACTCCCTCATCTTAAACTTACTAAACAAACACCAATCCCTTTTAGCCTCCCTATTCCAATCCTCCTTTGCCTCAAACACTGATAAGTACTAGACTTGCAGCATCTCCAATTTTTCTTGGTCATTTGATGCAGTCTTGCCATCCCTACCTTTCAGCAGAGGGATCCCTTCCTCTCCTCCCCTTACCTTGNCTACCTTTCAGCAGAGGGATCCCTTCCTCTCCTCCCCTTACCTTGTTAATATACCTAAACAATTTCCCCCATTCCTTTCCTTTTCCTTCTTCCACCATCTTCCCTAAAAATATATTCTTCGCCTGTTTGATCATACTTTCAAGCTCCCTTCCCATTTGTTTGATCTATTCCTTAGCTCTAGTCACCTGTTCATTTCTCCACTTGGCATGTAATTTTCTACACATTTTCATGTTTTGAATCTCCTGTCCATAATATGGTGGATCTCCCCCAGACCGTAATCTTTTCTTTGGCACAAATTTCTCCAACATAACATATATTATTCTTCTAAATTCCTCGTATAATCCTTTTACACTTTCCTCCATAGACCACTTTTCAAACTTATCCCTCAGGAAGATTTCTGCCCCCTCCTTTTCTCCTCTCCCATACTGCCACACCAACCTATCTGCAGTTTGCTCTTTCCTCATCCTACCAAGCCCAATTTCCACAACAGGAATATCATGATCGCTTATGCCATCCAAAATCAAGTCCTTCAAGAACATTGTCTCAAGCACAAGCGAAAAGATTTGCTAGATTGCAAGAGTCTTCAGAAGATGCCGAACTGAGAAGACAAGAGCAAGCACAGCGACAAGCTGCTTTGAGAGCTGCTGAATCACTTGCTCAGATTCAGGAAAGGCTCGAAGAACAGGCCGCATGCCAGGAACATCTCAGGATATTAGAGACTCCTGCAGATGCTCAACACCGTCGAGATGAACAGGCAGAGCGTCAAGCACTATTAAGAGCCTCCGAAACGCCTGTCCAGACCCAACTACGACTGGAAGAACAACCAGAACGACAGGCTGCTTTAAGGGCATCCGAAACACCTGAACAGTCGCAGGCGAGAAGAATTGCAAACACAGAACTCCTAGCAGGAACATTGATTGTGTTTAATGACGCAGCATTTCGTTACGATCCCTTAATTGATTATAAGAATCGCCGGCTTATTGTTATCTGACTCATGGACAAGTTATGCCGGTTTTATAGCGCTTTGAAATGGAAAGATGAGACGGCAGGGATTTGCTGTTCCAGCGGGAAAGTTTCCCTTCCTTTATTTAGTGAGCCAAAAGAGTCTCTGAAAACGCTCTTTTTGTATGATGTTGATGAATCACTGCACTTTTTAAGTAGGATCAGAAAGTACAACTCACGTTTCCAGATTACATCTTTTTTAGTTGACAGAGAGATAATAATGCCCGGATTTTCGCCAACGTTTACTGTTTAAGGGCAAGTTTAGAATGTAACAGGTGCACTTTTTCCAGCTGTCAATGAACAGCATAAATTCTTGCAAGTATATTTAATTTGTGACGAAGAAATTGAAACAAACCGCCATTGCCAATTTATTCAAGAAGTTGAAAGAGAGACAGTGTTGAAAATTCAAAGAATGTTGCATGAACACAACATCTTGATAAACACATTTAAAACCGCTTTAGAAACCTGCCTCCTCAAGAGGATTTTAAGGTAGTCATCCATGCTGGTCGGACTCCACGTGGAGAGCATGAGAGGCGCTACAATGCACCTTTAATTAATGAAATCGCTTCAGTGGTGAGCGGCGACCAGTTCTCATCACGAGACATTGTTCTGCGAGCACATGACAACATGTTGAAACGGGTAGCCGACACTCATAAGTTTTATAATGCCCTGCATTACCCGTTGATTTATAGTAAGTGACAAGAGGAATATCATTTTGAAATTCCACTCATTAATACTATAACAAAACAGCCTGTTCCGAACAAAAATGTTTTGTGTATAGATTTTTATGCGTATTACAGGATGTTGCGAGAGAATGATTTCAACCTCTTCGCGCGGTGCAGACTACTTTTTCATCAATTTCGGTCGACATGTTGTAATGACGCAATATTCGTAATTTTTCGGGACTCGGGTGTAAAATTCTTTCGTGTGTTTGAAGCTTTGGAAAGCTTCTTAATATTTTTATCGGGTTAAGGTTTAAAGCCGTGGTGGCTCGTATCCCGTGATAGTTTATCCGGCAGACATGTGCGTTTGTAGGTTATCGGGAGGATGTTTGCCGTGTTACGATTTATCAGGAGTCCGGTTGTGTTTCGTTTCGAACTTTGGTTTTTTGGGGAAGTGTCAGCATTAATTAGATTAGTTCATTTCTGTGGATCAGGCAACGTCGACAAGTTTTAGTTCCTTCGGCGCAGTTTTAATGCATCAACAAGTTTTTGTTGGACTAGAGGTTAGTTTCTGTTGACGGCGCAGCAGTCGATAACGTGTTGAGAGCGGGACACGTGCAGTTTTAGATGACGCTGCTGGCAGATGCGGGATGCCGGGCGCTTATCTTAGGAGAAGGGGGCGATAGGCCTGCACATAAATACTAGTGGCGTCTATCGCCTCAAGAAGAAAAAGTAACCACCGTCGAAGAAGACGCATCGGGCGTGAGAAGACGCATCAGGCGTGAAGTATTTCACCCACACCGGCAAGCACCCGCGACCGTTAATTCTTTTCACATCATTTCTTTTCAACTTAACCTAAAGTCTATCAACTTATTTCCGCCGGTGTGGGGGGTCGTTAGTGTGCCAGGAGGGAACGAACATCCCTCCTGTCTTCGTAACTTAGTCTTGCGATGCAAGTTTTGAGACATTAATAAACGGTAAACCACTGTGGCGCTGGTCTGTACTTGTATATTCATCTCTGAACGGTTCGTACTCTGCATACTGGACATTCGTATGTGAACTGTGTCATTCAAATGATAAATAAAGTATAGAACAAAATACTCTGGAACTTTATTTCTTTCTTAAGTAACTAGCGTTCAATTAACTGAGTCTCGTGTTTCTACCTTCTGATCTAGTCGAGGGCAAGCCGTGGCAACGTAAACAGTCGACAGTAACAAGTGCCGAACGTTTACAATATGGCGCCCAACGGCGAGGCTGCATTATTTTAAATAACATGTTAACGAACGCACTGCCTGCAACATTACAATGTATATCAAAGTAGAGAGTGAACGCCTCCGCTACATCTCTTTAAATAAATAAAAACTGTAAGTTGAGAATTACATACATCTGTAAGATGCTATTAATAGCGATGCTAATGTAAAAGCCAGTGATTTAGGTAAACTGGTAATTCTTCAGTCTTCATTCGTCAACAGCCCCTGCTACCTGCACGAATACACCCAGGATGCGTTCGCCAATGTACGGAGTTATGGTAGACCCGATCTTTTTTGTCACTTGCAATCCCTCCTGTAAGGAAATTATGTAGGAGCTAATGCCCGGACAAAAAGCTACTGACAGACACAATTTAGTTGCCAAAGTCTTTCGTTTAAAATTACAAAAAATAATGAATGTTATTACCAAAGACAAAATATTCAGAGACGTACAGTGCTACATGTATTCCATTGAGTGGCAAAAACGAGGTTTGCCACATGTGCACATCCTAATATGGCTCAACGAGAAGCTGTGCCCCAACCAAATAGACAACTTAATAAGCGCTGAGATTCCGGATCCAGCACAAGATAAAGATTTGTACGACACCATAGTCCGAAACATGGTTCATGGTCCATGTGGCGTGCATAACCCAGCATCGCCTTGAATGAAATGCGGGAAATGTACAAAAAATTTCCACTAGTGCTACTAAAAGAAACAGTGCCCAATGACAAAGGCTACCCATTATACAGACGCAGAGCACCAGAAGATGGTGGTAGGAAAGTCACTGTCAAGGTTCGCAGCTGGCCGTTCGTAACCTTAGACAATAGCTGGGTTGTGCCATATTCGCCCATTATATGTAAAATGTTTAATGCTCACATTAATGTAGAAGCTTGCAGCTCTGTCCGTGCTATTAAATATATATGCAAGTATATAAATAAAGGAAATGATCAGGTGATATTCAATCTCAGAAAACAAGGTGGGATGCAGCCCGTTAATGAAGTCCAGACCTCTCAAGCAGGGCAATATATCAGTAACAACAAGGCAACATGGCAGCTCCTTGGTTTCCCCTTATATGAGAGCTTTCCAACTGTTACTCATCTTGCCGTGCACTTGGAAAACGGGCAGCGCAAGTACTTTAATGAGAACAACTTCAATGAAAGGGTCTCATCACCGCCCAAGAACACACTAACAGCCTTTTTCCAGCTTTGTCAGACCAATTCTTTTGCAAAAATTTTGTTGTATGCCAAAGTTGCCCGTTACTACACTTGGAACACTTCAAGAAAGGTGTGGAAATGCCACGTTCAAGGCATGCCTGTTGAAAATTGGCCTGGATTTAAATCATCAGATGCCCTCGGCCGCGTGTACTCCATCCATGTAACAAATTTTGAATGTTTCTGTTTGTGTATACTCCTGCACCATGTCCGGGGTCCGACAAGCCATAGAGACCTTAAAGCTGTCAATGGTCAGGAATGCGCAACGTATAGAGAGGCATGTGAAGCTCTGCGTCTGTTAGAGGATGATAATCATTGGGATGAAACCATGGAGGAAGCCATGCAGTGCCAGTCACCAGCCAAAATCAGGGAACTACATGCAACCGTCATATCAGCTTGTGGCCTTGAGTGATTAGCGATTTCTGAATGATTAGCCCTCCACGATCAGACGCAAGTGACTTAAGTGACGAAATTGTTCGAGAGTTAAACTATGATGTCCCAGCGTTGCAGCAGCAAGTGACCGAAATGGTGTCCTGGTTATTACTGGAACAAAGACATGTGTTTGACCAAGTGTTACAGCAAGTGGAGTCAGGAAATGGTGCACTCTTCTTTCTAGATGCCCCTGGTGGAACGGGAAAAACATTTTTGTTACATTTATTTCTGGCCCATATAAGAAAAGACAGAGATTGCTGTAGCCGTGGCTTCCTCCGGCATAACCGCCACGTTACTGAGCGGTGGCTGTACTGCGCATTCCGTGTTAAAGTTGCCACTGAATATTGCTCAGGAAGTCGCCCATCTGCAATTTTAGTAAAAATAGTGCTCGTGGTACAATGCTGCGTCAATGTAAGTTGTTAGTGTGGGACGAAAGCACAATGTCACACAAAAAAGAGATAGAGGTCCTAAACCGAACCTTACAGGATATACGAAAAAAAACTGACATTATGGGAGGAATGGTTGTATTACTGACTGGTGACTTCCACCACTCTCTACCGGTGATTCAGAGGGGCACACCTGCAGAGAAAATTACAGCTTGTCTCAAGTCGTCAAGCTTATGGGCAAATGTCAAGAAATAAAGCCTGACGACAAGTATGAGAGTGTACCTCTACAATGACTTTGATACAGGACATGCTGATATACTATTAAAAATTGGAAATGGGCGGTTAGAAACAGATGCCGAGGGCCGTGTGTCACTAACGGGAGATTTTAGTAATTTGGTGAAGAGTGATACGGAAGTGATTGCTATAGTTTACCCAGATCTACAAAGAAATATAAATGACGACCAGTGGCTATGTAAAAGAGCGATTATAGCACCAAAAAATTACATTGTTAATAAAATTAATACTAACATTTTGAAAGAGGTACAAGGAGAAACAACGGAGTATTTGTCAGTAGACACAGTCATGGACACAGAACAGAGCACTTCATATCCTGTAGAATTCTTGAATTCGCTAGAGTTGTCGGGTGTGCCCTCCCATAAGCTCCAATTAAAATTAGGCGTTCCAGTCATGCTTATGCGAAATTTAGATGCAACAGGATTATGTAATGGGATGAGGCTTCGCGTCACACAACTTGGGTGGAACATAATTGGTGCCACTATTCTGACAGGAGTAGGAAAGGGCAAGAATGTGATCATCCCCCAGATCCCTATAATCCCTACAGATCTCCCGTTCAATTCAAAAGGTTGCAATTCCCTCTGAAGCTTAGTTTTGGTATTACAATAAACAAAGNGGGGGGGGGGGGGCACATGGAAAAACCATGCTTCTCTCATGGCCAGCTCTATGTCGCATGTTTGCCTGTGCCCAATGCCCAAAATCTCCACATCTTAGTGCCAAATGGAAAGACTTACAACATTGTGTATAGTAACATCCTAAAATAGTTCCCTGTTCCGTGTTTATGATCATTGTCTGTCTACTAACAAATACCGTTATTTCTCCCTATAAATTTGTTACTATAACCATGCAAGCGAAGCCGTGTGTAAAAGCTATCTATCTATAACAGAGAAATACTAATAAGCGTACAACTTTCTGTACAAAGAGGCCCTGTGATAAAATACATGTCTTTAGATTAGAAAAAGAAAAAATCAACAAATGACTTCATGCACAATATTGAAATGTAAAAAATAAAAGTATGTTTAAATTTAAAATATTTGTCTAATGATTATTTATCTCATAATAACACTAAGTAAAATTCAACTTTATTTAAAAAAAACTTAAACAATAATTCTGTAGTCCACACGAACGGAGCCGCGGGCACAGTTAATTTCAAATATTTTCAAGGTTGTGACCTATCATAAGCCCTGTTATTTTCATTGTCACGTTGCCCATTTTACTTAACCATTCAACCCGCAGATAGCAATGTGAAACTACTGCGTGCTTTTTACCCTGTTGTATGTAATGCCTGCCAAACTGCACTCCATCTAATATGTGTGAATTTGTTATACACAGGTTTGTAGAATCCAGAATCTTGAAATGTAAGTTTGTCCTTATTTTGACAAACTCCAAGGCTGTGATTGCGAAGATGTTACTTTTGGATCAAAATGTTCCATTTTCAAATCTTTGATAAGCTGTAATGTGTGTGCCATTATGTAAATTAAAGTTAGTTAAGTTTGGAAAGTATGCCTCAATTAACCTTCAGGCATAAAGCAGAGGTGTTATAATTAATAAAATAAACCATTCTCTAAATTTACAAAAAAAAAAAAAATTAATAACTAAGCTTGCTTACAGTTATGGTTGTAATAATTGCTTCAGAATAAGTTAGAACTGTGCCAAAATATAGAGAGAGCATAGGCACATATGAAATGATGTGAACAGGTAGAAACATCCCTAGTACGGTAACTGTTACATGTAGACTACACATAAAAATTAAATGTACTCAAATTAATGTGTCTGTCAGTTTTTTTCTTTTTTATAGTTTTTGTTGTCACTTACGAAACAATACTGTCCAAGTCACATGTTAATTAACAAAGTAAAGTTACTATCGTTGGACATCTGTCTTATGGATTAGTTCGCAGATTACTTACAAAATTGCCCTTTCATTGCTATTAAGAAAAATGCTGTACAACTACAAGCATGAGATGATACCGCAAATACCACCAGTGTTCAATAGTTACCTAATTAAGTGGTTTTTTTTTTTTTAAACGATGATGTGCTCATAGTCCTCCATGAAAAAATGATTTCATTTTGTGCAGGAAACATCATGTTACACACCGACACTGTTCCTGAGGAGATAAAGATAGAAGTGCCGTGGGGATATGTCAGTGGTGAGTTGCAAAAATTTGTACAATTGATCTGCGCTCAGCATAGTCCTGTGTGCTTTTATACAACAATGTTCACACACACACACACAAAACTTTGAAATAGAGTTCCCAAATTTTTTGCTATAAAATTTGCATTTTTAACAATTGTGATATTACACTTTTGTAACCTGGTATAAATAGCCTACTATATGTGTATACAATACACAGCGAAAGGACTGGTATTTTTGTACGCGCAAAATAAAACACACAACTTAGAATATTGAGCAGCTTACAAAATAGATAAATTACTGGAAAATGTGACTGACTTACGGCCACTTGCATCATTAAAATTCAATGCTTGATCCAACTTGGTCTAAAATTATCTCATAATACTGTTGCACCATTTGAGTTCAGTGCGTGACTGGAGATGGAGGCGAACTTCATTATGAACTGCAGAATATGGTGTTTCAAAGAAATGATCCAAGATCAGAATAGTGTCTAAAAAAACTACTTAACCTAACCAATATTATAAATGCGAAAGTGTTTGTTTGTCCTTTCACATCGCAGCGGATCAACGTGATATTTTGCACAGAGATAGTTAGGGGGCCGGGAAGTGACATAGGCTAATTTTTATCCCAAAAAAAATATATCATTCCCTCAGGAAAAAAATTTATGTTGGTTCCATAATGTGTAACATAATTATGGTATGCAGCCATTTGTACCATGACTTTGGTATTTTGTACGATAATCCAGAAATTTGTACCATAATGGACTCTGCACCACCCAATCTTTCTTTTCGGCCTTGAATGGACATGGCTGGGCCAATTGAAGCAGAAATTGGTGGCTGGGCTTCTTTTGAAGCCGGCGTTTATCGCAGGCCATATTAATGGCATTATACATGCATGTAAATTTTTCTTGGGTTTCATCTTCCACGCATGTACCAGCTTCACCAATGGTGGCTAAGCCCATGGATTTCGTAGGCCCTTCACCTTGATTGGACATGGTTGGGCCGATTGAAGCAGACATTGGTGGCTGGGCTTCTTTTCAAGCCGGCATTTATCGCAGGTCATATTAATGACTTTGCTGAATGTCTTGACAAATGCCATTATTTCTTGCTATAAGTTTGTTACCATTACCACGCGAGCAAATTAATATATATATATATATATATATTAGAAAGAAACTTGAATTGTTTTTTAATATGAATTCAAAGTTTATTTACAGGTATAAAATACAAATCGAGAGATACATAACAGGGTCTTGGATGGGGGGCAGAGAGGACATGACACTGTTTAGAGGGGTTCAAGAGTACATGACAACATGTGGCGCTCAGGTGCCTCAGTATCACACAGCAACATGGCATGTGTGCCATGCCGTTTGAATGGGCTACTGCTTTTCCCTATTGACCTCCCATACTGCTCCCTTGATCTTGCACACACAAAAGCACTTGGGGTGTCCTCCAGGTGCTGCTAAAAATGAGAGGAGGAGGTATGACATTCCCCCTACCTGGAGATGGTGGTTTGCCAGGGTCTGGAGCCTGTTAGGGTGGAGTCGTGCATTAAATTCCATAAAAATAAGTTATAAAGTTTGAACTGTGTTTTCAATTATCCAAACCATTTATTATAGAGTGTAATGCGGCAGTATTATTAATTTTCGGGATACATGGTTTATTTTCTTTTGTTTAATGGGGTTTCGTAATATTTTATCGGGATTCAGAATTAAAGCGATGGTAGTTTGTTTATCGTGGAATAACGTTGATCGGGCATCCGTTTGCCGTTTCGAAAGTCGTAGATTTCAGTACTCGTCAGCATTAGATTAGAAACTTTCTGACTGCGTCATCAGGTGTTGTTAGAGAAGTTTGATTATCTTTAACTGACGGCGCAGTTAAGCAGGCTACGCAGTTTCGGATAGCATGGTGACACACGCTAAGCTCATATTTGGTAACGGTTGGTGACACACTGGTGTGAGAAGGGGGTAGCCCGAGTGATAAAAATCCTGGATGAATACTCGCCCGCAAGAAAAAGTAACCAACAGTCAGAGAAGACGCATCGGGCGTGACAAACTTCACCCACATCGGCAAGCACCCGCGACCGTTAAATCTTTCAACTTAATTCTTTTTCGGCATACTTAATTCTAATATTCTTATAAATTCTTTCCGGCGGTGTGGGAGGTCGGTAGGGTCCCAGGAGGGAACGGACGTCCCTCCTGCCTTCGTATTTTCTTCTTGCGAGGCAAGTTTTTGAGACGTAAATAAATCAATAAATGACTGTGGCACTGTTCTGTATGTGTCTTGTTTATATGTGAACCTGTTCGTACTCTGCATACCTGAAGATTGTATGTGAACTGTTTCAATTGATAAAAAAAGTTTAAAACAAATAAACCGGAATTTGACATTATTTCATTGGCGCCTTTTTAAAGAGTCTGGTGTTGCTACCACTGAGTGAACCGAGTGGTAACTCCAGCCATCAATACCGTGACGCGGCCACATTACAAGTGGTTTACAAAGAAAGGAAGCCACAGAGAAGGTGCAATGAATAAAATTAGGGAAGATGACCAGCAGTGACAACAATAAGTCACAATTGGTTGTTACTGAGACTTGTGTGTCCATCACTGGTTGTCACCATATCAGGGATATTGTCATTACTCCCATCTATCTTATGTACTGACTGTCAACAGCAATTTCTTCAGTGACATAATGAAAGCATTAATGTTTTCCAGTTTGTTTGTGTTGTTGTCCTCTGCAATAATTGGTAACACTTGAGTCCTACTGTGAAGTCTGTTTCATTTTCATTTTGAATAGCAGTAATTGTCATCTTGGTTGTTCCAAACACAGGAGTTAAAATATTCCACCAACTAATGCTCTTGACATAAATTTTTTAACCATTAATTTCCATTGTGTTGCAGTTTTGTGGGCAGAGATTTTAAATAGCAGAAATACTAATTAAAACTTTAGTAGATAAGGCCAAACTTCTGACAAAAATATTTAAATTTTTGAAAAGGTAAGCCCTTGGTCATCAAATCTGCAACCTTGTCACTTGAAGCAACGTACTTAATTTTAACAATTCCTTCAGCCACTAGATTCTTTGTGAAATGATTTTTACACTCGCATGTTTTAACCTTTTGGTCTCGGTAGTGTTGGCCATTTTAATAGCCGACTGGTTGTCTTCAAAAAGTAAAATTGGGCCTAACCCCTGACTATACATTCCCTCAATTAGTTGCTTAAGAAGAAGACATTTGGTCAAACAGACTGTCATTGCTACATACTCTGACTCAGATGATGACAGAGAGACAACCAATTGTTTCTTGGATTTCCATCCTACAACGCAATCATTCAACTTCACAATAATTCCAGAAATGCTTTTACGATCGTTAATATCAGATGCAGAATAGGCATCAGCAAATGAGGTTAGTTCTAATTTTGAATTAGTTGAACTCTTGGTCAATTTTAATTTCCAAGTTTTAGAACCCTCTTTAATTTCCCAAAATGTGCATCAGTATGATTTTGTTGAAATTTGCTGAAATATTCCACAGAATAACATAAGTCAGGTCGTGTACCTAACATAATGTACATGAGACACCTTACTAATTCACGATAAGGTACATGATAGTTTAAATTTTCATTATCTATTGGTAGTTGCAACCCAGCCTGAATTGGAATATTACTACCCTTGCATTCTCTCATATTGAATGATATCAAATCTTGTTCAATTTAAAATTTGTTGAGAAATAAAAATGTCATTATCAAATTTTTCAATATCTATTCCAAGAAATTTGAATTGATCCTTATTTCCCATATTTTCATTTCGAATTTGTCTTGCAGAGAATTTTTTATTCTAGTAATTTTTTTATCACATTTTGATATTAAAATTAGGTCTTCAACCCAAATAAGTAAAAACGTTGAATCTTTAATGTATTATCATGGGTCTACTTTACTCCTGATAAACCCTATCTTAATTAAAGTTATATTTAAACATTTGTTCCATAATTTAGGAGACACTCTCAAACCATACAACCATTTATGCAATAAACAAAATTATTAGGTACATTTTCAATACCTTTTTGGTGGTTTCATATACACATTCTCCTCAAGATTACCATTTAAAAATGCCAACTTAACATCCATCACATAGATTTGTAAATCAAATTCAACTGAAAAAACTAGAAGAACTGAGTGTTACCATACGTGCTACAAGAGCATACACATCCTCAACTGAAGTTTCTTGTTGAAACCCACGTGCAATCAACCTAGCTTTCTTTACATCTATACCATTCTGGATAAACACCCACTTTAACATTCACATTAGGTGGACATGGTACAAGTTCCCAAGTCTTGTTCCTTGCCTGGTTCTCGAGTTCTTCGGTAATCGCCTCTTCCCATCCTTCCTTGGCTTCAACTGCTTCCTCAAATGTAGTAGGTTTCTCCGTAGGTAAGGATCCTACTGATAATGCAACCATCATGTTCATATCAAAGTCTTCGAACTTCGAAGGTAATCGAGGTTCCCTCTTTGATCTTCTTTGTTCCAATGTCTGTTGAGTCACTGGTGAGGTACTCATGTGATTCCCGTCCCCGTTTGATGATTTTGTTTCTTCAGCTTCATCTTCGCTTGGAGTACCAATTACCTCCTCCTGAATATGTTTTGAAGTTTCATTGAATGTGACTGAGCGAGCAGTAACCACTTTTCCAAGCTCAGCGTCTCATAAACGATAACCATTGGTAACATACCCTATCATAACAAGATACTTACTGCATCCACTTAATTTTCCGGTATGATCCTCCTTTGGTATATGTGCATACGCGACAGAACCGTAAACTCACATTTTTTTCCAACCGAATGCTTGTACCATAACTCTGCTGGTCTCTGCTTGTTGGGTAATGCAGATGCAGGCAAACGATTAATAATGTACACAGCCATTCGGATAGCTTCACTTCACATTGTTTTGTCAAGGCTGAGTCCAAAATCAAACATCTTGCCATATTCAATAATGTTCTGTTCATCCTTTCACAAATTCTGGACTGCTCAGGATTCCTGGCTATATTTGGCTCGAGCTGAATCCCCTTCTGCTTGCAAAAATCTCTTAACTTAGAGAGGAACTATACTCACCTCCCTTGCGTGATATAAATCAGGAAATTTTGCTGCCGAACTTCGCTGTTACCATAACTTCATATTAAACAAATTTTTTGAAATCGTCCCCTTTATTTCTTAGCATGTATACACACATGAAATGAGAATAGTGATCAATAAATGTCACATAATAGCTGCATTTGTCATGACTTATCGGTGTGATTGGCCCGGCAACATCACTGCTCACAATTTCCAAAAATTGCGTTGCTTTCTTTTGAACGAGGAGCGAGTTATCTTTTCTCTAAGGCATACATCTCACATTGTGTTGGTTGGGTATACTGAAGAATGTCCCATTCTTTGATAAAGTATGTCATTATTCACAGTCAGATTGGCAGAATGGTTCATTCTTGGGTAAAATCTTATGGTCTACAAATTTTCAAGTTTCTCAACTTGAATGTAGGTAACACCATTCTTCCCTATTTTTACTGTCCCCATACTCAAAAATCACAGTATATCCTTCATGTTCTATTTTGGGTACAGAAATTAAATTGTTCTGCAAGTCATCGCATAATAAAAACATCTTTCAATTTGATGGGTTTATCATCATATGACATTAACAAAGTGCCACGCTTTGTTGCCTTAAATTTATGATCTTTCTTGGTAACATTTATTAAAGCATTCACATCTTCTACATCCGTAAGTAAATGATTGGCGTCCGACCCAATCAAATGATGTGTACATGCTGAATCTGGCCAAAAACATAACACTACTGCCTTTGTTTACATTAATGTTATCATAGCTTACTGATACGATCGCTTCTTAATTTTTTACTGTTGATAAGAACGCTATTTCTTCTCTATCATCGCCATCATGAACACAAAAAACACTTCTTTTTGTACCCGTTATCACGACCACCACTGTTATAATTATTTTTCCCCCAATTCTGGTTCGGTCCTCGATTTGGACAGTCAACTTTCTTGTGCCCACGGACTCTGCATGGATTACACTTGAAAGGAAAGTCTGTATGGTTTATATATATATAGATTTGGTTTGTTAAAATTAGATAGTTTACCTTATTCCCTAGAGTCTGACGCATAAAATGCTACACCTTCCTGTGTTCTCGTTTGCCCTTTTTCCCTCAACTGCCGAATTTCTTCTTAGATAAATTTGTTTTTTACAAACCCGATTGTCACCGCTTCAGAAATTTGCGAAAATAGGACATCAATCGATATGGTAACTGCTTGATAAGACCTGGGCATAGCGATAAGAAGCTGTGATATCACTTCTTGGTCATCGTAGGTAGCACCTGTTGAACGTATCTCTTGCACTTTTCGTAAAAAGCTATCCAAGACATCGGCAAGACTACCTCTCTTGAATCGCATTTCCCCCAGTTCTCATTTTAAATCCACTCTTGCTGACAAACCTTGTCTCGTATATGTAGCTTTCAGTGCTGAAAAAATACCCAAACATATCCATAGCTGAAGTTTTCGTTTTAATGGCTCCCATCGCACTGTCTGTAACATCTTGCATGATAATGTCCCGCGCCTTCAAGTCCGTTTTCTGGAAATTATTTTCAGAAGTTTCACTGTTCCTTTCACTTAAAGCTTTCCAAACGGATTTTCAATCTAAACTTCCAGTCAGAAAAACCAGTACCATCGAACTGTTTTACGGGTTGGAGGTACGCTGTTTACCGCCACAATGCTTGCTACAAGAACGTCCCGCTTCACACAAGAAATTCTGGCCTAACACAACGTTTTCTCTGCCTTAATAACTAAACAACACTTTTCCTAATTCCGTACCTGGGCCCATAATCTATTAGCATAGATACTATCTGATTGAGAAAACACTTTGTCGCGTGCCGGTTTAGGGATTATAGCACGATATTGGCTCACAACCATCCCCCTCTCACACCACCCCCAC
>NQII01006914.1:16704-28474 GCA_002778355.1 Clitarchus hookeri | reverse complement strand
GTAGAAGATCGCCGAGCAGAGAGTCAGGTCAGGGGTTCGGACCCCTGACCACGTCAGTACGTCAGCAGCAACTGTGGCCTTGCCAAGGCCTACCCATCGCCGGAGATCACCCACCACAGCTGACAACACCCGCAACAAGAGTTAAGTATGACAATCACCGTCACGAGAAGCCCACTCAACCACGAATTCGCCCAGTAAATCCGAGTAACCAAACTATCACAGTACCGCACCTCTCAAGTTTTGATGTTGTGTATTTGTGAATATAGACACGAGACAATATATTCGTACTTCAAAATACCACAGTCATAGTCTACCTCATTACAATTCCCACAACCTCCACGCACTTTATAGTCGGTGCCTGGGGGACATTAACTCTGACCATATCAGCCGCCATGTCTTCCACAGTGGCGGTACATGAGTCGTCGTTAACTTTTATTATAAGAACAATGAACTACACTACAGAAAACTTACAGCTACTACTGACTCTTTACAAAGTATGATGGTAGAGTGCAGCACCTCCCTGTAACCAACCAATAGGGAGAGACTTATAGAATTGCGCCACAATACAAACTTTAATATATAGCAACTAACATCATGCATAGACTATGCCAAAAGTTAGTCGGTTGCTAGGAAATAATTTTTATTTGACCTGCAATGTAGTGCTACTCCCCTCTTCAGATGCCTTCTTTGAATCAATAAAATTTTATTTTGAAACAATAATGCATTCAGTACCGAGCTAATATAAAGAAAATTTGTAATTTACATCTGAAAGCATATTGAATATACTGTAATATGTAACGGGTCAAGTAAACTTAACAGACTGGTCTGAGTGCATCAAAAATTTTCATTAGCGGTGCTAGTACTAACATGTTATTATGTGCCAATTATCCCCACAATGTACCACGAGAGAGATATGATGCCCCTTCTTGGAGACATTGGAACATTCGGCACTTGTTAACTGCCGGATGTTTACGTTGCCACGGCTTGCTCAAGGTAGATCACGAGACTCAGTACAATTGATGCTGATTAATTAAGAAATAAAGTTCCAGAGTATTTTGTTCAATACTTTATTTATCATTTGAATGACACAGTTCACATACGAATTTCCAGTATGCAGAGTACGAACCTCTCACAGATAAATATAATAGTACAGACCAGCGCCACCGTAGTTTACAGGTTATTAACGTCTCCAAACTTGCATTGAGATAAATAAAATGCAGCTACCTCCCACACCGGCGGAGAAATAAAATAATAAAGTTTTGTGGCAGATGTGGGGGGTTTAGCGTTGCACCCAAACGCGACCTAAGCAATCATTGTACCACGACTGCCTCAAACGACTGAAGAAAACTGCTCTGACGGCCCTCGTTGCCGACTCCTTCCGACGACTGATGAAACTGATGGAAGGGCGACAGACAGATGCGTCTTTTGTTCTGCCTCTCGCCCCCCTCTCCTGAGATAAGGGCCTGGCCACGCACACTCTCGACATGTTATCGTAACTGACTGCGCCGTCAACAGAAACGAACTTCTCGTACAAAATTTGTACAACGCAGCCTGAAAGTTTCTAATTAATGCTGACGCTTTAACAAAAAACCAAAGTTTGAAACGAAAACTGTAACCATCCTCCTGATAAAACGTAAACAGCGGACGTCCGCCCGATAACCTACAATAGCACATGTCTGCTCGATAAACAAACTAGAAACTAGCCACCACGGCTTTAAACTTCAAACCCGATAAAAATATTACGAAGCTTTCCAAAGCTTCATACACACGAAAGAATTATACACCCGTGTCCCGAAAAATTAAGAATATTGCATCATTACAACATGCTGAACTTAACTTATGCACAGCTGAAGAACATGTTGGCCCATTTGCATACACAGGATGTCCCAGTTGGAAAAATCATTATTCTGGAAGGCAAAAGAAAAGGTAATTTTAAGCAAAAAATGTCTATACTTGTGTCCTATCCTAAGTAGTTTCCATTGTAAAGCTGCTTTAATTGATGTGTGTTTTGAAATTGGTGCGCAAGGATTTCCATCCGTCCCAGCCCACATTGCTATCCCTCGTCATGCGGCATGTAATACGTCCCTCCCAGCCCTCATCGCTATCCCCTGTTATGCGGCACTGTCAGTGTTTTCCTACATGTTGAGTTCCAGATCGAATAGTGTTTTCCAGAGTGTACAATGCATTACATGAAAGTGGTAAGTACCCCAGTAATCATTTGGCATCACAAGGAGGCCATCAACACAATGTGCAGCACTAAGACCACATTCTTGACATGGTTCAGCCGAACCCCACAACTAACATGCGTAGGCTTTCTGCATGTTGCTGTGTTTCACCAACACGTGTCTGGAGAAAACTGCATGATGAGGGCTTGTAACCCTTTTCACCCACAGTCTGTGCATCTTCACATTGAGGACAGGTGTTATCCACTTCAAATTATGTCGCTGGTTAATTGGCAATCATGCAGTGCTTCTTACATTGCTATTTACTGATAATCTACATGTGAAGTTGATCTGTCCCGTTATTTTAAATCATTGAATGACAAGACGTGGTTATCTGAAATTTTTTGGCATACATTGTTGGAATAACTAGCGGACATTTCTTTAGCCATATGGAAGGTTGTGTACTTTCAGCATAACTGGGTCTTCCACATTCCACCAGAATTGTGAAGCAACATCTTGACCTTATATTCCCTAATTGGTGGATTGGTCGTGGTATTTCCATTAACTGGCCACCATGATCTCCAGACCTAACCCCATTTGACTTTTGTTTGTAAGGTTGGATGATGTCTGTGTGAATGTAAATGCAATTATCGGTAATATGAAATATTTTAAATTATACAGAGTAACATATAACAGAGGTTTATGTAAGTCAGAAAATTAATAAGAAAAGCCGGTTGTTATTTTTCATAAATCAAAAATCTATAAATGTGATTTACCTAACAGTTTTGACAGATTTTTAAATGTTAAATGCTGTTTTGTGACTGGTTAGATAGATGTGATCATTAAAGCAGTCTGAATTTCTAGAATACGACTGTAGTGATGTTGAGAAAAAGAGGAACTAATTTTAATATGTGATTTGTTCCAGGCAAGTGGTGGGGATCTCGAGAAAAGCAGCCTGTGATTGCAATACATGGCTGGCAGGACAATGCAGGCTCTTTCGATACCCTCGTCCCGTTGCTATCTGCTAACATTGCCGTGCTGTGCATAGATTTGCCAGGGCACGGTTTCTCCTCACACTATCCACCAGGGCAGTTCTACTATATATTTTGGGATGGCCTGACTGTTGTTCGTAGAATTGTGAAACATTTCAAATGGAAGAACGTTGTCATCATGGGCCATTCACTAGGTGGTGCAATAGGATTTTTATATGCTGCAACATTCCCCGAGGACATTGACAAACTTATATCTTTGGACATTGTGAGCCCGGCTGTGAGAGAAATTCCAAAGATAGTAAATGTGACTGGGCAAGCAATTGACAAATACCTCAAATACGAGAATCTGTCACAGGACAGTGTTCCATGCTACGATTATGACAACATGATAGACTTGGTAGATGATGCATATCATGGATCTTTAACACGCAAGTCAAGCGAAATTTTAATGAAACGTGGCATGCGACCAAGTACCGTAGGGTATGGTTATCACTTCTCTCGAGACGTTCGACTGAAAGTTCCAGGTTTAGGATTCCTGTCATTAGACATGGTTTTGGAGTATGCATCCAAAATAATTTGTAACGTTTTGAATATTAGAGGAAAACCTGGCATGGTGTTTGAAAGGCCAGAAAATTATCACATCGTTTTGGATAAGATAAGAGAAACTGCCAGGAATGTAGAATTTTTAGAAGTGGAAGGTACTCATCATTTACATTTAAACAATCCAGAACGTATAGCAGAATATATAAATAATTTTTTAGATAGAAATGTTGGGTAATTTGGTGCTCTAATGGCAAAGAAATACAAGTTTATGTTTCTAAATACAGTATATTATATCAACATTAATTATTATTGTCCAAAAATAAAAAAAATGTAACGTTAATGCCCCCAATGCTTCTTGTTTTTTTGTTTATGACTGGATAAAAAATTTTCATTACACAAATATTTCATGTTATGACCAGCATGCATAAATGGTATTCAATTAGTTAGTTAGCTACAAAACACACTTATTGTAGCAAGATTTTCCTGATGTAGCTGAATTTTATAATCTGTTGGGGTAAGTTAAATGGGTTGGGTTAGAAATTGTGTATTTAAATTTTGACTGTTGAATTTGTATTCAAGTCTTGTTTCTTTACCCAAGCTTCCTTCACAAGAATTTCCTTCAAGCTATTTTGCGAAGATATAAGTGCATTAAAGTGTGAAAATTGCTTTTGTTGGGTTAAGAATTGTTTGGGTTCTGTTAGCTTAAAGGTGATTCCTAATTTGCCATACGTCTTCCAAGCTTAGTGTGGTTTTAATAGTTGTGCTGGTTGGAGTTTTTATTTTTCCATGCCTAGTTGATAAGCTCAACGTGTACTGTAGTCACTTTTGAAATTCTAATTTAAATCGTGAAATTCTTTTTTGTGGTGGTTTTTTTCAGTACTTACTTGAAACGTACATGAAAAGTTCAAGTCACTAATTTTTTTTATGCAAAGCTGTGTCACCATCCGAGGTCAGAATGGTCTGACTACTTAACTGCCACACTAAGAGTAAGAGGTGTATTTATTACCCAGGGTGCCAGTTAGCCTCTGCCGACCAACACAAGTATGAACATTAGTTCTCAAGAGGGCGTAAAATGTTCGGTGGGCATGAATGACGAACAATAGAGGTTTCACTTATGCTTTTGTGACCTGCAGTGCTGTTAGGGTAGAGAACGGACTTACGCTTCTACAAAGTAAGGACGTGTGCACTGTTTCTTTGTTAATAGTTTTATTGGCCATAGCTACCACATGGTACATAACGCAAAAAGCAGTCAAATACAAAATACATCACACTTTTCAAACTGTGAAGTATTACTAATGTTGCCAGTATATGGTTGTGTCCCGTGTAAATAAACAAAGTTTGAGTCTCACGTTATCTCTGCTGGCTGGAATGCAGATGGATACAAAATTAATATTAAGAGTCAGTTGGTGCTGTACGTCTACAAATAAGTGGTTGGCCAGAAACTAAGACTATCAGTTAACACATCTTAAGATGCATGCCTCGACGTGAACGCCCCTTCGTTTCTCACTGCTGCTGTTTCGTGGCTGGCAACGTGGCGGTCGGAAGGCAACCTCTGTAGGTATTCCTCTGACCATTTCACAAAACACCCAAAACCATAACAAAACCGAAACTTTGAATGCTTATTCTTTTACACACAAGATATTCCATAATAAATTAACTACTTACTTGTGTTAAATATAATTGAAAAATTGAAAGCACTTTGAATTGACTTGGCCTAGGGGGCCAAGTATGTGATGTCACTGTTTTAAGGGGTTTGAGAGTACGTCAGGTGTCACTCGGGCACCTTGGTACCACTCAGTGACATCATGTTTCTGCCTCACCCTTTGAATGGGCCACTGCTTTTCCCTACCTTCCTCCCATACTGTTCCCTTGCCCTTGCACACACACACACACACATACTCACACAAGCACTTGGGGTGCCCTCCGGGTGCTGCTTTGTAAATAGTGAAAGTGTAATGTATATATATATAGGTGTTGTTGTGTGACGTACTGTGTACGTGAATGAAAAGTGTTTTGCTGTTTGTGTTGGAATTGGAGAGGGAGAATTTTATTTCACATTTTGTGAGCTCAAATACCTTATTTCTTACCATTTTATTTCTAGAACACTGGATCTGCCAACTCAACTAGTTGTATTGAACAGAACCTGTGTAGGCAGCTTCCAAATAAATTTCCTTTTTATTAAATAAATCCAACTTTGTAAGTATGATGGTAAGGAGTTCAANGTGTAGGCAGCTTCCAAATAAATTTCCTTTTTATTAAATAAATCCAACTTTGTAAGTATGATGGTAAGGAGTTCAAAATTACACATTGAATATCAATATCTTCTTTAATGTAGGTTTTATTCCAAATTATGTGTTCTTACTGATTCAATTATTTAAAAGAAAAAAATTAGTAAATTCTGACTATGAGTTTACTTAGTTACCTTCACTGTATTTGTGCAAAGAAAATTAATGAATTAATATAATGGGAGTCTGTCGTTCAAAATAGCACCATCCTTATGTTACCGGTATGTGTTAAGATAAAAAATAAATTCTTGCAAATTAATAGTGCTGTCTTCAAGACAAAAAATAAATAAAGTTTATAAAATTCAATAATTTAGCTCACGTAACTGTAAAGAAAATGAAAGTTTAAAATTATATGCTCCATTTAAGATAAGGAAAATTACTTCTCATACAATTGTGGAAAATAATGGAAATGAACTCTTTTCTCTTTGAAAAATTGTCAAAATTCCAATCCAACACGTTTCAAAACCTATTAAAGAGTTCTCTCAGGGTTCATATGTTATGCTCCGGTGATAGCGTCAGTCCGTAGCACTTGAACCTTTGGTTTGCTTCTGCATTAAAAATTCAGAGTAGAAATTCCCAAAATTCGTAGTGATAACAAAATGTGTAGGTACTTGATTTAAAGCAAAACATTTAAGGTAAAAGCTAGATGAGCCCCACCGGCTCTAATAGAGACGTAGCATCACCTCACTATGACGACATCATACCAGCTTCAATGGCGCCTGGTGCTAAGCGGCACCTTGTCTTCAGACATCTGGAACAACTCAAAATTAAATAATCGGTCTATGAATCTCGTCTTTTCCACATGACCTTATTCGCCTAACATACTTTCACTTGTGGGATCTGAATTACGAGCCTAGTTTACGTTGACGCTGGCGATTTATGTGATATTAATCCCGGCGTAATTATAGGTATCTGTAATATTCAACGGTTCCGCGCAGAAGCTTACTACTTCCAGCAACTATCTATCCCAGCGGCACTATAAAAAACTACTTCAAAAATTACAAAATTAAGTTATAAATACAATAATTTATCATTAATTAATTATTTAACATTTTAAGGTCAAAATTCCAAAATTATTATAGTCTTTAAAAATGAATAGGTGGTGTACAAATACAATTTAATTATTTTAATATACAAAAAAAATTAACATTTGGTGCTAATAATAAAATTATGTGAAAAATGTAATCAAACTCAGAAAATTATATTCAGTACCAAATATTTCATGTTGATATTTACCAAAATAATCATATTATAGAAATTTTCTATAGTGATATGCTATAGCTTGGTAACTGCCAGGACTGGGCTAAAAATGATGGGAGGTGGTGTATGACAGTCAAACTAAAAGATTTACACAAAATAGTTTGTGTATGAGTAATAGACAAGCTTGTTTTGGTACTCTGAAGCCCAGGTAGATTAGGGGGGGGGGGTTGGAGTTCACAGGTGACATGACCCCCTTCCCACACCCAAAACCCCATATTAATATGAAACCAGCCTGTATCAGTTAGATGGGGCACACTGAGACTGTACTGTGTTATTCCCTTGCCCTGGTGTCACCTCAACAAGAAACGCAGCCTGTAAGCTTGTCAATGCAGGGTTTCTCAGAAGATGCGGTCGGCAATATTTATTATTCATTTTGACTTTTGGTTTGTTTCTCATTGAAAATATAAAGAGGTGTTCAGTGTATCTGACCTTGGTGTCATTGCTATGTTGTTTAATGGGAATCAGAAAATAAAAAGGGAAATTAAATATTTTGCTTTTAACTTTTACTAAATTAAAATTGTAGACTGGTAAAATTTATAATAAGTGACATCTTGGACTGGAAGCCAACATANTATAATAAGTGACATCTTGGACTGGAAGCCAACATATTCTACTGTATCTTTAAAGCCAGTTTTGATGATCTTATTTATCTGATCGAGTAGCCAGTGCAATCAACTCATTCCACCAATTGTTGTCTATACCCTCCTACTTACTACCTGTCATACTTCACATCCACGATCAGTCCCGAAGGCCCATTCTCCTCCTCCGTGTACATTCTTTTAATTAGCCACTCATAACTCGGCACACCATACCCGGTAAAACTCACGCTGTGGACTGACTTCCTCAATTGTATCAACCCCTTCCAATTTTTACCACTTCAGCTATATACAGAACAACAAACATATCAAGTGAAGGAACATAAAAGTATTTTTACGTAGCATAAAATAGTAAGGAGAGGAGCAAACCCCTACAATTGAAGTGCTGAACTCTGTTGTATGTGAAATTGTTATCAACTAGGAGTTTACACTGTATGCTGTAAAACATTACAAATGCAAAATTTTGTACAAATGCAATGCTACATTTGGTGTCTTGGTTCACCCAGACAGAAATAAAAATTTAGCAAAGAAAGTTTACGTTGATTCTGGACCAACCAGATCTCTGCAACTGTAATGTTCCTCTAGTCCAGAAAATTATAATTTTGAAAAGTATTTGGGGAAACACAAACATGGGTTCAGCTAGCTTTGCATGTGAACAACCCTTGGAAAAAAAAAAAGAAATTTGTTTTGGTCTAACAAATTTTGTGTTTGCAAGTTGTGTTGTCCCCTCGGGTGTAACCACGAACAGATTATAACTGACATCCCAGGTCATCATGCATTGAGGCAAGGTTTGTCCTCGTGAAACTGGAAACTTTTAATTACATATACTTGCTGGCTTGTTTATATTATGGCAAAACAGATTGATTCCTTGGCATTTATTTGAAATTTGGAATGTGGACATCAAGGAGTAACTTCAACTTGTCACCAACTCCCTGCAGGCTGGAATACAGACTGCCTCAGTCACTGCCATACTTCCAATTCTGTCAGTTGCCATCTGCGTTAGAAATATTTTTGACATTATAACTTTACTAGTAATATTTTAGTTTAAAAATGTACAAGCATTTTTTTTAAATACTACATAGGACTAAAATAACATTTAGAAATATTAGGGCTGCCAATTTTTGTAAAATTTTTGAAAAAAAAAATTTCTTTGTTATCCTTCAAGATTTGCACCAGAAAATGATTAACAATACCCACTAAACTAATTTTAAATGAATAATTTGCACTAACACCCACAAGTCCCACTATAATAATAAAAAAAAACAGCAGAAGCAGTTTCCATTAATGTACGTAATTGATGGTTTTTCCTTCACTGAGAAGCTTATGTTGTATTTTTAGCAAAGCTGTGTTTGTGTGTGTAATATCTAATACTGTAATTTTACGTGAAAAAAATAAAACAATTGTTTAAAAAAAGAAATTAGCATAGGGACAGTTGAACTAATTACCACACTTAATTTCTTGTTACAAATATAATTATTTTAACTAAAAATTAGCAAGAAACATGTTCTATTGAGTACATTTTTTATTTCCAAGTGATAATTTATATAACAATTATTTACCTTGTAAATATTTGAACTCAAGTAGTTTGGTCAAGTAATGATAATTTGAAGAAAAAAAATTTTATATTTGTTAAATACCTTGCTAAAAAAAAAAGTCACCCTTCCACAAAGATAGAAGTATTTCTCCCCCAAAGCACTTTTCTGAAATGTCTATTTTGTGAAGGATGCTTGGTGTCAGTGTGACTTGGATGTTGAGCATTACAACTTAAAATATGTAAGATATGAAGTGTCATGGTATTTATTTCAGCCTGACATTGTGTTACAAAAAAAAATTGATTTCAATCTATGTATGTGTGTGTGCAATACTTACGGTACTTGTAATAACAAATTTTTGTATGTTAAAGACAAGGCTGGAGTTTCTTTTCATGTGTTACTTTTTTTGATAATTATGTGCTTATGCCATGTACGGGAAGGAATGTTTACATAAAGTGAATATGTTACCAAAACACCTCCATTACTAAGCGGTCACAAATCGGAAAGACTATTAAGTGAAGAATGTTCAAGGCATTAATTGAAATGATTCTTGACTTGTTGGATTATTTTTTGAAAGTATGCTGATTTTTTTTTTTTTATGGTCGTCACGATATATATGTAGCTAAGTTCAAGATCTCAAGCAGTTGTTGGAGCATTGAAGGTCTGATAATGTTAGGTTGTGAAAGATTTATGCTAAGTGCATTCAAAAGTTGTGTGTTGAAATTATTTATGAACTTGTTTTATGTTTGTGTGATTAGTTACAAAGAAGCAGTGATGAGTTTACAAGTGAGGAGTGATGATGGCTGTGTATGCATGTAGTTTTTTGAACATAAATGTTGATATAATAGTACATACCCCATAACATCACTCTATTATTGTGGGAGCAGTCACAAAAATTTGTGTTTGCGAGGTTATACAGGTAAATGTTACACATTTAAATGTTTGAAAATTCATCACGTAAAAACTGGAAAAAACGGTGACCACTGCCTTAGAAATATCCTGTCTAAAGGTCATCGCAATATTTTATTGGCGTTGAATGCAGTAGATATGCTTAGCCTATTAAGAGCAAAATGCAGCTGTTAGCTATGACAGAGCACTTCCAAAATTAGTATTATATAACGACAGGAGAGACTACGAACAGGTGTGTGTTTCTGCAAATAGACTCTATTCTGGGAAACTCTGCTATACTCTGGGACAAAATTGTAATGAGATGTCCTACTTTACATGAAACATTGATAAAAAAAATCACAGACTGTATTTTCATTCCTGTGGTATCATCAGCAAGTAAACAACATAGTAATCATGTTCATATATGTATGTATTATAATGAAAGGTCCAGTTTGATGTCTACCACTACTTTTCATGGTTGACAGTACCTTATACGNATATATGTATGTATTATAATGAAAGGTCCAGTTTGATGTCTACCACTACTTTTCATGGTTGACAGTACCTTATACGTATCAGTTTTCTTTATTGGTGGGTTTAGGGTTTATTAGAAAACTGTTGCACATATAATATCTCCAATCATGTTGACATTTGGTGTGTTTTTATGTTCAATAGACAGATAGATGACTTTTTTTTTTAATAGACAAGTAAACGTCAAGGTGCTTTTTCTCTCACAATTAGCCTACAATAATATTTTTTTTTTTATGTAAATGTTATGTAACTGGATGAATAATCATTAGCATCAACAAAAGAAACCAAATATGTAAGTTACGCAGATTTCATATATTGTAGAAGATTGTCTCTACAATATATAATATACTTTATTTTATAGCCATATCAACCAAAAATTATCACAAACATTAAAAAATATATATTTGAGGGTGTTATATTGTACATGTGCAGTAGGGAACTTCTTTACTATTCTTTCTCGTAGGTTTTTTTGCAAGAATTATTGTTCACACCCATCCCCTTCTCCTTCCCTTGCCAGCTGGTCTGGATGAGTCCAGCCATAGCGAATACTGCAGTGCCTGCAGACATGCAACTGTCCAATGCATGTGCCGGTGTGGATTTAGAGGACAAAGCAGTAACAATATTTATATTTGAAGTAGTCAAACAGTATTTGAAGTTTCAGACTTGTAGCCAGCAGGGCGGTTGAAAATGAGTATATGTTACTCCTTTGCTTTCACATCACCTGCTTTATTTCGTGTTTAGGTGTTTGGTAGAAGTCCTGCACTGGTGGGAGATCAGTCTGGTGGTATTCATACCAGAACCTTATTTATTCAGTTTGCTGCTATTGTCGGGATTCAAGGGGCTGTAGTGGTGTGACCATCTCTCTTTACACTATGGTAAACAAGGCAGCATCAAACATGGATTTTTGTGGGAAATATGATGGGCATTGCTTCTGGCAAGTGGATTTTCAAAAGATACTCCTTCACTTCACCCCCCCCCCCC
>NQII01006913.1:102727-116078 GCA_002778355.1 Clitarchus hookeri | reverse complement strand
CACTCTTAAATTCGAACGGCAGTAAAACTCAACTACTCGAATAAGTGAAAACGGCTCCACTTAAAGAGAGTTGAGTTGAGAGATCTGGGTGGACTATTAACGAGGTATTGAGCGCCGATGAGGGTGAAACGAGGCGAGAATGGAGCAGCGGTGGAATGCGAAGGCGGGGGAAACGAGAGATCCCCGAGAAAACCCCGCGGACCAGCGGCATCGTCGGGCGCGATTCCCACTTGCAGATCCAAGTCCGGGGATTGAATCCGGTTCGCCTCGGTGGGAGGCGAGCAGGCTAACCGCTCAGCCACCGCAGTCCCCGGCTCCACTTATCAGAGTCTGTGGAAAACCTCTAGTTGCTTAAGTGAAACAATTTCACTGATTGAATCAGTAACGGCCATCTGCGTGCGGCGAATTGAATATTGTTTTTTATTGAATTTAGTTAAATAATTACGAGAAATAAGCATATTTCCAAAAGTCACTGTTTGTATTGTGCGATTTAATGTAATTTTAAAAAAGTAAAAATGTCACGGTACTCAAGATTTGAACCCACAGAATCCCACTTCCACGCCATTACCTTACCAATCGAGCTACCAATGCAACGCTTGCAGAAATAGGGGGGAATATTTCTATTGCGATTCTTTATCGTAATGTGTAGTGGTCAGACTACTCATGCTGTATTTGTNAAAAATGTCACGGTACTCAAGATTTGAACCCACAGAATCCCACTTGCACGCCATTACCTTACCAATCGAGCTACCAATGCAACGCTTGCAGAAATAGGGGGGAATATTTCTATTGCGATTCTTTATCGTAATGTGTAGTGGTCAGACTACTCATGCTGTATTTGTGACGTATGAAATCCATTGAATTATTAGCAATAATAAAAACATAAAAGCAGGTGAATAACAATTGACGACCTCGTTGCAGAGCTGAAGAACGCGAAGGCCTCGACAGGGGAAGCGATTGTCGCACTCTTTGACAGTGAACCTGTGTGGGTACATCAGTATCCCTTAAGGCTGTTCAAGTGCCTAAATTTTTTTTCTCTGCATTCTGAAGATATTTTGCGGTTTTGCGATACATCATCAATAACTATTTGATTAAAACGCCAAATCAGCTTAAAAATCATTCTCGCATACTCTTTTAGTAGAATTATCAGCATTTTAACCTTAAAATTTGTGCCAAACGAATTTCATAAAGTTATACGAGCACAATGTTTGCGGTTACAGATGTGAAACTAATCGTGTAAGAAAAATAAGTGGGATTTCTAAATACCTGTTAAAATGTTCCCTATGCCTTGACTTTGAATATTGACTCCGAAACTTAAGTTATAGGAAAACACGTAAATCCAAGATGGCAAGGGTACATCCCCCTTAAGAGAATTCTGATGCAAACCAAACAAGACGGCGTTCACTAGATGCACGTTCAGGACATTTACATTTAAATCTAATGTTACGTTACGGAATGATTTGTAGTTTGTTGTCAGGCCTGTTCACGCCAAGTATTGAAATGTTCGCACCGTTAAGTCATCCTGGGTGACACACTCTCCCCGTCCTGTACGGCCAAAGACCACGCCCAAGTTGCCTCATACTGGATCCATTCGCTCGCTTCATTTCACAAAACTCTCACCGTGCCCAGATCACAGCATAGTGCACGAAGAAAAGTGTTAAAGCAAATTGTACTGTAAAGGAGTACAACAACTTTAAAGGCATGAACATCTAGTCAACTTGCTTGACTTCCTTCAACTTCGTCGTATTGCAAGCACGCAACTTTTGGGCTATCATACTAACGCAATAAATGGTCTAATGTTACGAATTATTTATCAACTACTAGGGGCAGCGGTGGCGCAGTGTCCAGGGCGCCCGCCTCCCACCACGGCGATCCGGGTTCGATCCCCGGCGGGTTCACCCCCGGATCTTCGCATGCGGGAATCGTGCTGGACGATGCCGCTTGCCGCAGGGGTTTTCTCGCAGTACTCCCGTTTCCCCCGCCCTTGCATTCCAGCGCCGCTCCATTCTAGGGTCTCATCTCTGTCATGCCCGGGGATGACGGTCACCTACGGGTCCCAGCTGGAAAGACCGTCACCAGGTGGGTGTCGCCTTGCCCTGGGTGCACTCCCCACACGCCATTATTATTATTATTATCAACTACTGTCTCACAGTTAATTTTTTTTTTTCACTTCGTGTGCGTTTCATGCGGCTCTCAGCTGTAAATATATATAATTATTGAAGACGTTGGCAGGTACAGCGGGAAAATATTTGGTGTCAATTTATGTTTTAAACCTTTGCAACGTGTTGCTTCCTATATGATTCCGTGATACGCCTATATTCTGACACGGCTCAGCTGTCTGCAGACGAATAACAGACGTTCATGAATGGAGTGGCAGAATTTTCACTAGCCGTGTCGGATGAAGAAATAGCTCAAGACAAACTCGTCAGCCAATAACGAAAATAAACCTCTTTCAACATATTGTTCCGAACTAGCTTTTAAGCCATTCGTACGTTACAGTTGCTGGGGGCGTAGCTCAATAATGAATCATGATTAGGTAAGAGCACAACAGTATAAGATGAGGTTTATTAACATTAGGATTATACAATTACTATTTATGTTACTATTGATCGGGGGAGCTTTAAATTGATGATTATTCATTATATTTACCTCACGCCATTTTATTATAACCTAACTGGAAAGTCATCACCTTGTTAATGCTGCCGGAGGCTGATTCTACGAGACGGTTAGCGACGGCCAGACACACCCATCTTCCGTGGTCTTCTATCTGGTCGGGTCGACGACAAAATACGCTGTTCCGGGTGTTACGCCGGCCTATATCGGGCGCATTGTTTTTGCGGCTCCGTTTACTGGCCAGTGGAGGGGATTTCTGCAACTGTCTTCTTTCTGCTCGGCGGTGTTGCAATCACGCTCGTTTCCTGGTTTAATGTTTGAAGGTGTGATCAGGCAGGCCGTTCAGCTAAGGCCTGATCACACCATAACAATATGTACAATTTATTGAAATTTTGGAAATAATCAAAATTTCCCCGCGATAAACCACTTTGACTAATACCTGTAAATGATTAGTATGTACTGTTATATAGTCGCATGGAACTACTGGAGTTAAAATACATTAGGCACATACTTATTTCTGAAATGGCAGTAAAATTATAATACTTTATTTTAGTAAACATTACATAATTTTGAGTCCAACTTGACATGGTTGCATTGCCTACTGTGTGGACTGAAAAATATTAACTAAAAAAACCCTTTATTACATTCAAATGTCAGAGGTAGCAAAAAAAATATTTTACAAAAACGCGTGTAATTCTAACGACTATTCCATAATCACGACTGTTCCATAATCACGACTGTTCCATAATCACGGCTGTTACATAATCACAAGGAAAAAAAAATGAAAGCAGAAAATCGTGTTTATAATTGGGCACACAACATGTGAAGTATTTATCTGCTAAAGTGAAAATTTTTAACAGGCAAATGTCGATAAAGAGAAGAACGTTTCTTATCGCTTGACGACTTTAGTACCTTCAGTTCAAACTTTTTCTCAGGAATCATTCTGCAGTGAGAGTTTCGTGATATGAAAATTTTGGACGGACACACGTAATTTGTTATCCAGTGATTTGAATGCGCTATAGACAACTAACCACGATAGACCCATAAACGTGTCTATACGCGCTAGATGGACTATGGGCGCTTGCAATCCGACTGTTTGTACCAGTTTCCAACAGACTCGATGATGAAAGAGGGAGGACAGAAGGAATAACTCTCGGAATATTCCCGTCCGAAGCTGCTATCTTTGTTTGGAAAGTGGGATTCAGTAAAAATCACCTTGATAATGCCCTAAAACNTCCGAAGCTGCTATCTTTGTTTGGAAAGTGGGATTCAGTAAAAATCACCTTGATAATGCCCTAAAACAGAAATTTCGCGGGACTATTCCGAAACGCCTTACAAACGCATTATCACATACGTAGTGGTCCTCGTGGCGTAAAGGATCCTCGATCGAATCACCGACCAGGCACTGCCGAACGCAATAACCGTTTATTAAGTTGGGCTATTTAAAGAATGTTTGTCATAACATAACCCCGCCATACACGAAATTAACACAACTCACCGGCAATTATTTGTACCAGTCTTTATGGAAATTATCTCGTGGCTGTGTGACGTATCAATTCAAACACAGCAGTCGAACGTCCATGCACCTCGCTTAGTGACCAAGTAAGTTGGGGTGTGCGGCTAGGTTTCGGCTTTTTGCTAAAGAACAAATTTAAAAAAACGTATTTCAAAACTGGTTACGAGTTATTTTTTTTTAAATAACGACAAATTGTTTTCTTAGTAACCATCAAATATTATGAGGGCCGCAGTGGCGTAATAGTAAAGACTACTCACCTCCCGCCAAGGCAAACCGGACTCACCAGGATTTTCGCATGTGAGAAACATGGCGGACGTTGCCATTGGCCGGCGGGTTTTCTCGGGGCTTTCCCGTTTCCCCCACACTTGCATTGCGATATTGCCTCCATCTTCGCCTCAGTCCACCCTCAGCGGCGCTCAAGACCTATTTGTTAAGCTCCGGCCAAACCTCTGAACAACGTACAATTCTTATACGGGATATTAATATTGCACTAATCAATGGTAACACAAGTTAGAAGACACAGAATAAGTGATTTTTCGTAGACGACTGCGATCCCCTGACTATACTTAAAAAAAAAAAGTACAACGAAGAACACTCATATTTTTAGGGGGTAACTGAGACATGTTGTAAATCCTCGTACGAATCGTGCAGACTGCGTGGTGAAGTGGGATTGCGTCAGTTCTAAGTTGGCTCGTGGAAGTTAACACCACACCCGTTTCAGGCTACATTCATGAGGAAGGGACTTGACAAAGAAATATATTATCAGTGGCCGCAACTTACCCGAAGTTACTAAGCGACTTGCATTTAAGATAAGATAGATGTGAGACATGCACACAATAAGATGCCAATCAATCGTTTATTTAGTTGATTGTTATATCAGCATAATTCTTCTTATTAGTTGACACCACAAAGTGACAGTCCAAAGAAGTTTTTCCAATCTGAGCAGCGTTTTCGATGCACCGTGATTCGCACTGCATCACGTCAGTTTACTTTGTCCGGGTTGTTAAGATTCAATTATAGCCGGCGTTTGTGTTTTTATTGCTAGTGCGAGAAATGTTACACTAGTGCACCGAGCACCGGCTCGCTGCACCTCTGAGCTACGTCACGAAGAAAACAAAACAACTTCTTTATAGAGCCCTTGGTTGTTTACTCAGGAGGTACTAAACGAGACGATGCAGAGCGTCATGGACCCGGAGATGCTGTAATATAAGCATCACTGGTCCTTCCGTAACTACTAGATCACCTCTCTAATGCAAACCACCTCGAGATAATAGTGACGACTTCCACAAACACACAGGAAGGAGGAAAGAAATACACTCCCTGGTGCCGACTCATTAGCCTTCCGGTGTTTTCGTGAGTCGGCTGTTTACATTCTGCATTCTTTCTTTTCCTCTACTGTATTATTATCACGGGCAATCACAGGCGGATTTTCAATACCCTTCCTCCCCCGCAACGAATCCTTCTCATCTGACATGGGCTGGGACCAGAAGGGATGGCCACCCCCCTGCGCGTCCCAAAAACTACGCGATCAACAGAAGGAACTTCGGCAGTAACTGGTACAAACATACAGGCAATTACGGAGCCGGCATGTTGGCGAGACACCGAGGCGGGCGGTACGAGTGGTCAAGCGACAGGCACGAGAGTGAGGCACGCCGACTGCGCCACAAACAGGCAGCAGGCTTGAACTACAGAATACTGATGCTTGCGGTCCACTACTGGAGGCAGTACGGCGAACACCTTGTTCACGCCAACTCGGGCACAGTGGCTCCGTCCATTCTCTCTCTTGGCCTGGCTGGCAGCCAGGCGACATCCGCTGGCGTGTTACAAGCACGACGGTGTGAATCGATAACGATAGTGGACGAATAATTAATATTAGAAATACCTTCACTACATAAATACCATCACACATGGAAAACGGTACAGTACCCTTGATTTGTTTTCCCCCTAGGTTTCATGTTTTATACACACACAAATAATAAACTGTTCGCGGTTCATTGAGCACTTAAAAAAGATCTGCTTGGGATCTACTTTCTACCCATTTTCTATCCTTTCGTTGTATGTAAACATTAACATTACCATGGACCCGATCACTTTCTTCATGCGTCATTAAAGTGTTGCTGAAACTGTTAATAATATAAATATGTTACTAAAATGCTAATTATTACTGTTATGTGCTTAAAAAAAGCATAACATAATCAAATGAATCGAGCATGCACAAATGCAAACTCCGTTATTTCAATAATATGCTAAGGCATGGAACTACTTTTCCTACATCGCTGCACAACTTAACTGGGAGCATGTCAGAAGTTCATTAAAATATCTGCAGTTATGGACATAGAAATTTTCCCAAAGTTTCATCTTAACAAAACTTTAAATAACTGCGAAACACAAACATGGCGACCACCGCAAGTACGCAAATTCACCCAGCAAGCAACTTCGTGTACTTCGCAAATACAGACGCTGTGTGTGCTATACCAGGAATTGGGATGGCGCTAGTATATACTTAGTGACGTCACAGGCGGGGCGAAGTATGGACATGTGTATACTAGAAGGGAATTGGGATACAGGTTTACGAATACAGATGTGAAACAGCCCAGCCGCACACGGCAGCCCAGCCAACAGGGTACGTTTCGCAGCATGCGATAGCCAATCAGGCACAAAAGCTGTTCTCACGGCCTCTCGCGCAGCCAATCAACGAATAGGTACAGCCATACCATTTCGCCTGTGTGTATCTAAACTCCACCCGTGTCCGAATTCGTTATTTGGTAATTTAGGGTATTGCGAATTTGGGGTGTTGAAATCCGAACGACACTGAGCAGCGCTTCTAGTGTTCAGTTTAGGAACAATGTTACAGGGTGTTTCGATATTTCTTTGTTACTTAGACAACGAAGGAAAAAAAAAATTGTACTTTCCCTCGAAAAATTACAAAATAATTTCTATTGCTCTCTCTCTCTAAAGGAAAACTCCAATTAAAAAAAATAATTGAATGAAATTGTGATTTTTGTTACAACAACTGTTTCAAATACAATTTCCGTCAGTTCAAAGAAAACGAGTAAAGGAAGATATTGCGCACATGTGATTCATCGCGAAGTTTTCCTTCTTTATTATTGGATGGTATTCCTAAAATTTGCATAGTAAAATGCGTGAATTAAGACGCAAACGATAACAGACGCTTTTGTGGAGGTATTTGGAGATTCAGCGTGCTTCTCCAGCTCAGTAAATTAAAATGTTATTTATATATATTATATTTCATTTATAAATAATAATAATAATAATAATAACAGTGAGAAAATGTTTGTGTTGGTAATGCCTGGTAGGAAATAGTTCGTATGCAAAACATTATTTTATTGTGCGCGCACGAATGCGGTGCGTAGTCCCTCCGGTGTAATTTTCCAGATTCGGTTAAGCTTTTTTTCGCACGAGGCGGAGGAATATCATGAAAGTGGTAAGTAACCGCAGGCGGACTATATATAGTAGCCTCGTCTCCTGTGGTTGGACGGCGGCGGGGCAGGAAGCTCGCAGACACTCGGCATGCAGATGAGGTCTGGTGGCGCGGCGCAGCGGCGAGAATACCAACTAGGCGGGCGCGGGACCCGCTCAACGAGGCGCGGGGCTTACCCTCGAGGACGTAACTGATCTGCACTAATGCGACCCGCGCGCCGACAACTGCCTCTTGGCCCCGATCACACCGCCTCCCCCCTGTGCTACCGTGAGCCTCGACATTCCCGCCCGCCGCGGTAAAAGCAGCTCCGCCCATTTAGTACGGGATCTGGGTACACTCCTGTACCAAAGTTTGAGTATAGTCGGTTCATGACTGGAAGAGACTTTCTTGAAACCCTGCTAAAGATCTACTTTCAAGCCCATTTCGTATCCTNCGCCCCCACCGAGCTTCCCACGCCAAGCCATTCCCGCCCGCCGCGGTAAAAGCAGCTCCGCCCGTTTAGTACGGGATCTGGGTACAGTCCTGTAGCAAAGTTTTAGTAGCGAGAATTTTTTTTTTCTGAAATGCCGAGAGGGGGTGATTTTTAACTCGATACCTGGTACATTTTCTAAAAATGACGTCATGAAAGATAAAAGGCATTTCACATTAAATTTTACGTTTTTTTTTAAATCCTATATTCGGGCATATTGTGAGTAACATTGGGGTCGCGCCTAATAAACTGATACAACTGAAGTCACTGAAATTGCTTATTGATAAATGCGTTACTGTTTCAACCAAAAATTAGTACCATTCTGAGAAATACATATAAGGAAAATCTTTATTCCACCAATAAACATTTCGGGTTACCATAACTGTTCATAATATTTGATATTGAAAATTATTTAAGAATATTCTAACATATATTTATTACTTGTAAATAAATGTGAAGTAGTTTTTATTATGTTCACAAGTTTTGATATTTTTATACGATTCTGAGAATTTAAGATTTTGTAAGTAAGAAAGTGATTCCCCCCGTCCCTTCACCCTTGCAACAGTTTTGATGACGACTGGATAAGATGGCTCCAGCGAAATTATCTCCGGTTGTAAAAGGTGATGTTAATGACTGCGAAGATGAACAAAATGTGTGCATAATATGTAATAAGAGAGAAAAGAGTCTGTTGGGAAACAGTACCTGCATTCAGGATATTACGGTTTTTTATTATTTTTTATTATTGTTTGCATGTAACTATACATCCAGTGGAAATTTCATCAAGACAACAGATCTCTTAGTGTTCACTCCCAGCACCACAGCCGGCGACAAACCACTAATCACTGACCCCTTGTACCAGGGTGGTAACTTACACCCACGCTGACCCCACTATGGTGTTGGGAGGGGGAGGGAGCCATGAAAGTACCGACTATAGACGTATGGCAACACTGGTCCAGATGGAGAGCACAGCATCAGTAAAACAAGCAAACAAATAAAACGTGCAAACTGATCAACGTGTCTGAGCGAGGTCTGCTTGCGAAGCGCGTTCAGCAAATCACATCACTCCCGGAAGGCTAATTTTTGTTTCTAACGCGATGTTCTAGGCTACGTTCGCAATAGCACGCACACAGCACAAACGTTTATTACAGGACCGCAAATTTTGACTGGTTATGTGAGCTTATTTTAAAACGTACAGGGGAGCACAGAACTTGGCCCATTTTTATCTGGTTGAACGTAGGCACGTACATTTAGCTGAGTTCAAGGTGGATTCGGAAAATCGTTGGAGGAATATATCTGTTTATTGTTCTCATTTTCTCTCACGTGTTCCTATTTTGCAAGTATAAACTGGTAATTAGATTGATAATGGTTCGGACTATACCGAGAGTAGTTTTAAATGCAGCTAAAAAAAATGTTTACAATATAAAACATCGCAATATCTGTGAAACATATTTTTTTTTACGTAACTGTATGACATGAAGTAAAAACCAGTAAAGCAAATTAGCGAATAGGCATGTAGAAACAGTTTCATTAAATTTTACATCGTACGTGACGTGAGTGTGTCTTGGCCACCATCTTAGAAAATTGGGAGATTAACGGAAATTGCAAAAATCTCATCGCCACTATTTCAAATAAGACTACCCTCGCGAAGTCTGTTCAAGTTTCTACATTTTGAATGCATCAACTACCGTTATCTTCAACTGGAAGACAAGTTCATTTTCAGCAGTTCGGATCCCGAACACCACTAAGACAAATTGAATTGTTGTTTGAGAAGTTTCTGACGTGTCATCACGTATCGCATTACCGGCATCGTCTTATCATGTACGATTCCCTTGCTACGCTAACACTTACTGACGGCAGAATTGTTGTCAGCCACAATCGTAGAAAATAAACGCAACAGGACTGAGATAGGACGCTGCGACTGAAGTGGTTGGCAGGATCGTGTGTTATGGAAGTTCATGAGTAATATTTGTAACTTCTTAAAAAATCTTTGTACGCCAGAATTTAGCCAAAAAAAAACCCATGCAAAATGATGGCATTTATGATGCAAAAACATATAAATTTAATGGAAGGTGGCTCAAAGTAACATTTTGCTGGAAAGAGAGAAAGAGAGCAAGAAAGTAAGGGGGGGGGGAGAATAATAAAAAAAAAATCGCCATTGTCTTGCACGTGTAACCTGTTTGCAAATTCCGCGAGAAGGCATGTCGGGTGTCTACGGCGCCCGATAACCTCAGAGGCCAAGGCTAAGGACCCAGTCACCACAGTAAATATAAATCTCGTGGGCATGGCACCTTATCAGTTTCAACGAGTCTTGACAACTGTGTTCGGAGAAGTCACACTGATACGTATCTCAACACAGCTGCAATAAATATGCCATAGGAACGTTTATAGCTGTCGCCAGTGAAGTGATATTGCTTCACCCTGAATTCCATCCTCCGTTCAGGGAAACGCACTGCTGGTTGTCTCAGTTCGTAAGTCGTATTGCTTTTACTGTCAATTACGTTAATTTTAAATTAAAAACGCAAAAAAAAAATTTTTATGTAGCACGTAATACTTCTATTGCATTTAATAAATATAAAATTTGAAAGCAAGTTTGCAAAAATACTGTTAAATATCTTGGCGACTTTCAAAGACGCCGAAAACTTTTATTGAGAAACGTGGGATCCAGGACTCTACCGGCAGCAACATGAATAGTTGGAAACAACAATATCAAGGATTCTATTCCCGTAGTGACCAAACTTACAAATTACAAGTTTGCAGAATACAAACTGCACATATATCCAACAGATTAAAACAGCGTACTCAAAAGGCGGTACATCTGTCTAACTGGTGACAAACATAACATTTTCCAAACAAGGTTCTCATGGCGACACCTTCGTACGTCCAAGTTCCGGGGTCGAATAATTGGTAGCCATCGATGCCTGTCGTTTATAAATTTAAGCTTAGGTTGGTTTGGTACTATGAAACAGAGGCTTTGGTACTATGAAACAGAGGCTTTGGTACTATGAAACAGAGGCATATGAATGCCAGTGAAATCCTTGTAAGACATATACGTAGTTTTTCTGAAACCATTAACACAATTAAATTTTATACAACTAGAAATTACAAATGTTTTGTAATTATAACTATCTTTATTGTTTATAGATAATGCATGAGCCAGTTGTTGATAAAACAGCAGTCAGATACACCTCTCTCTCTCTCTCTCTCTCTCTCTCTCTATCTATCTCTCTCTCTCAGCCCGTAAAGAGAGCCAAAATGCCTGTTTGGATTTTTTTTTCTGCTCAATACATTAGTTTTCGCACGATGATTGTGGTGCTGACTCCGACAGTTACAATGAGCTAGTCCACCCACTGTACCTTATTTCCTTCCTGCATTATACTCTCTTAAAAAGTTCTGTAAAACAAAAAAAAATATAATTTTTTAATTTTAAACACTATGATAACTTGAAATTAAAGTGGATAGGTCCCCTCAATTTTGAATTTATTTATGTTCGTTCATGATTATTTTTCAAGTCAGACATTTAAAAACCAAAACACGTTAGGATACAGGACATACCACAACGATTATTTTGAAATCCAGTTTGTTCAGCTTCCGTCGGTACTGTCACGTCTGTGACCGTACTCAAAAGTAGCCTACCTGTTTATTTTTTACTTTTAATGAGAAAATACAAAATACTAATAGAATTCAATGCATGCCAGCTTTAGAGAATTCTATGTTAATAGAATGGTGCTTGGGTTAATGATTAATTGAAAATTACTTCGGACGTGCGCCATTGCAGATCTATGTCGCTATCTACGCTATCGAGTAAAGCTGCTTATCGTACAGGAGACTTGATTATTTTTTTTACATCAAACCTTGAAAATTAATTACGAAGAGATGAGAGTAAACAGAGAATGGGAGGGGAACGGATTAAACGACGGGACGTTTCCGACGGTGCACCGGGCAGTTGTGTTGCATCGACGTTAGTGTCACCTGGTGAGNATATACATCCAGTGGAAATTTCATCAAGACAACAGATCTCTTAGTGTTCACTCCCAGCACCACAGCCGGCGACAAACCACTAATCACTGACCCCTTGTACCAGGGTGGTAACTTACACCCACGCTGACCCCACTATGGTGTTGGGAGGGGGAGGGAGCCATGAAAGTACCGACTATAGACGTATGGCAACACTGGTCCAGATGGAGAGCACAGCATCAGTAAAACAAGCAAACAAATAAAACGTGCAAACTGATCAACGTGTCTGAGCGAGGTCTGCTTGCGAAGCGCGTTCAGCAAATCACANGCAAACAAATAAAACGTGCAAACTGATCAACGTGTCTGAGCGAGGTCTGCTTGCGAAGCGCGTTCAGCAAATCACACCACTCCCGGAAGGCTAATTTTTGTTTCTAACGCAATGTTCTAGGCTACGTTCGCAATAGCACGCACACAGCACAGACGTTTATTACAGGACCGCAAATGTTGACTGGTTATGTGAGCTTATTTAAAACGTGCGAGGAGCACAGAACTTGGCCCATTTTTATCTGGTTGAACGTAGGTACGTGCATTTAGCTGAGTTCAAGGTGGATTCGGAAAATCGTTGGAGGAATATATTTGTTTATTGTTCTCATTTTCTCTCACGTGTTCCTATTTTGCAAGTATAAACGGGTAATTAGATTGATAATGGTTTAGACTATGCCGAGAGTAGTTTTAAATGCAGTTAAAAAATGTTTACAATAGAAAACATTGCAATATCTGTGAAACATATTTTTTTTTACATAACTGTGCAACATGAAGTAAAAAACCAGTAAAGCAATTTAGCGAATAGGCATGTAGAAACAGTTTCATTAAATTTTACATCGTACGTGACGTGAGTGTGTCTTGGCCACCATCTTAGAAAATTGGGAGATTAACAGAAATTGCAAAAAGCTCATCACCACTATTTCAGATAAGACTACCCTCGCGAAGTCTGTTCAAGTTTCTACATTTTGAATGCATCAACTACCGTTATCTTCAACTGGAAGACAAGTTCATTTTCAGCAGTTCGGATCCCGAACACCACTAAGACAAATCGAATTGTTTGAGAAGTTTCCGACGTATCATCACGTATCGCATTACCGGCATCGTCTTATCATGTACGATTTCCTTGCTACGCTAACACTTACTGACGGCAGAATTATTGTCAGCCGCAATCGTAGAAAATAAACGCATCAGGACTGAGATAGGACGCTGCGACTGAAGTGGTTGGCAGGATCGTGTGCTATGGAAGTTCATGAGTAATATTTGTAACTTCTCAAAAAAATCTTTGGTACACCAGAATTTAGCAAAAAAAAAA
>NQII01006913.1:91813-102575 GCA_002778355.1 Clitarchus hookeri | reverse complement strand
TAAAAACAAAATCGCCATTGTCTTGCAAGTGTGACCTGTCTGCAAATTCCTCGAGAAGGCACGTCGGGTGTCTACGGCGCCCGATAACCTCAGAGGCCAAGGCTAAGGACCCAGTCACCACAGTAAATATACATCTCGTGGGCCTGGCATCTTATCAGTTTCAACGAGTCTTGACAACTGTGTTCGGAGAAGTCACACTGATACGTATTTCAACACAGCTGCAATAAATCTGCCATAGGAACGAATTATAGCTGTCGCCAGTGAAGTGATATTGCTTCACCCTGAATTCCATCCTCCGTTCATGGAAACGCACTGGTGGTTGTCTCAGCTCGTAAGTCGTATTGCCTTTACTGTAAATTACATTTTTTTTTTACATCAAACCCTTGAAAATTAATTACGAAGAGATGAGAGTAAGCACAGAACGGGAGGGGAGCGGATTAAACGACGGGACGTTTCCGACGGTGCACCGGGCAGTTGTGTTGCATCGACGTTAGTGTCACCTGGTGAGTCTCGCTGGTAGGAGGAGCGGCGAAGGTGACCGACGTGCGTGCTGGTCGTTTCCTCTGGAGCTTGGCCAGTCGGATCAGCGCGAGACATCGCCCACGGCTGCCGCCAGAAGTGGCGATACTGTCCACTCGCATCACTCCGACCACAGCACTCCCAGGGGGGGGGGGACCTGCCACATTGCGCTCCTCCCCCCACCNCACCAAATGAAAGAAAGTTCACACGCCCCCTCTCTACTAGCACTTTTTCCTATCATAATAAAGAGCATGATTCCTATCCTCTGTCTCCTGTAGCATTTTCTGTTAACTATGATAACGCATGAAACCATTTTTTAATTCTTTCCTGTCGAAAGGGTATTTACGGTGACTATGCCGGTTTTTTTCCCTTTCTCTTCTAAGTATAGTAGTTTAGCTATAAGTACGCTTAGGGAGGTTGTCATGGCCAAATTCAGGCCATTGCAGCCCAATCCTTCTTTGCCGTGATGCATGTCTCCTTGCATGATACTCCCTTCCTTGTAGGCGTATGGGGCTTAGCCCTGAGACGCAATAAACTCCCGTCCCTACCGCGGGCTCACATAACACTTAGTTTTAGAGTAGTTAGTTAAAAAAAAAAAAAAAAAAAGCGACCAGCACTACGTCAATATAGAACACGCAGAACTTATTTAAAAAAACAAAATACTACAGGAACTGTCAGAACGGCTTCAAAAACACCATTTAAGTTGCATACGTGAGAAGACTGCGTATATTTTATGATAGTACAGAACACTATACTTAGAAGCACTTTTATCGCCGTAATTTAGTTGTTTTTTCTGTTTCGGATGATTTGCAAAACAAAGAGCGGAAAAAGAACGGCGATCAGAACAATTACAATGTTTCCGTGAAAGAAAACATTTCTACCAATTTTATACACATACTTCAGTACATTTATGAAATTCGCACACCGGCGAATTTAAAAAAAATTACAAAATTTATAAAAAAAAGTTTCTTTGTAAAGGAAGAGGTGGTGATGTGGCACCCAGCTGATATATTACCCCTTTCGCTTTTAGAATAAAGGGCAACACCTGCATCTTGCATTGCGGACCGAACAGAACTTGGGCCAGTTACCAGTTAAACGGCCGTAGACGGCGGTAAGTGGCCATCTACAAGTTATTGGGAATCATCGAGACGGGCAACAAAAGGAATTTTTCGCGGCGTTAACTGCTTCTGACATGACAGTGAAGTAATCTTGACAAGCACCAAAACTGTCGCTTGGTAGAAAGTGTTTATACTGGNGGTATTTCATTAGTTTAGCTCAGTTGCACACAACAGCTCTTTTAATGTGGCCTCTTACTGCTACTTGCATTATGGCCCCGGTGGTCATGTTGATGTTTTGCTTGCTGTATACATCGAAATTCCACATTAATTCATGTTTTCATTATTTTATGACGCTTTACGCCGCAGTAGTACTGTATCACCTGCAACTAAAGGTTCAAATGAATGTGATCCAGATGCCATCTTAATTGAAGCAGTCAGGGACAAAAAAAATAGGCTATAAAAAAACTGTAAAAAAGGTTTACTGTCGAGAGGAGGTTGGCAAAGGACCCAGAAGAATCTACAGACTTAGCTGTGCATAAGCCACATACAGAGTTAAAGTTAGGCAAATGTATTTCGTTGATGGAAGCCAAATATTATGGACTTGCTCTCATGGACGTTCGACGAATGGCCGACCAGCACGAAATCAAAAATGCCACTGCCAACACGTTTAGAAATGTGCGGCAGGACGAGCATGGATTTGGTTATTTTTAGAGTAAGCATAAGAACTAAATATAACTTAGAAAACTGACATGTACACCATATGCTAATGAGCATGGTTTTAACTGCGATACAGTTTGAGATTTTGTTGACATTTTAGAAGCTGAAATAGGAAAATACTTATGTACGCGCGTTAGAAGTTATACTTCTTTGGAGTGACAAAAATAAAATTTTATTATTTATGCTAATAATTTATGTAAGTAGGAAAAACGATAAAATGACCGAATAAAGACATTAAATACAATTAATAAAGGTTTGATTAAAGAACATAATTAAATTAAAATAAAATTTACCTTTATACAGTTTAGTCAGTATAACAAATATGCACATTTAATTTTCTTTGACGGCCAACTTCGTACTGTCGAATTTCGTTACACTGTGCGCGCGCAACTTCCGTTGCACACTAAAATTTTACCCTCAACGCGCCAAAAGAAGCGTCACTTCAAATAGAAAAAAAAACACGCAAAATGCTTGATCGCTTTTACAGTATGGACGGAGATGGGCTAACAAACGTTCAACCAATAACACAACATACGTTGTCGGCAAGAAAAGCAATAAAAACGGGGAGTTACAACTGCAACAGAGCGAGTGGCCGGGACTGTACTACCCCTGCGCTGAGGAGCTTGCTCCGGTGATGTACAAGTCGCAGTCGCATCAATAGTCACTGGCGTGTTACACGAGTGCAACTGATCACTTTGCTCTGCACATTATGACATTACCAGGAAGAATTTTTCTGACTAGTTGACGAAAAGTGCTCCTCCCGGTGTTATTGAAAAAAAACATGTTATTACTGTAAGCACCGCCTCATCCCCCTACGACACACAGATCCCAGCCGTTCATCAGACGTATTAAGCAATTACCGTGAAGAGGCTCGCAAATGTTTGCTGCNTATTAAGCAATTACCGTGAAGAGGCTCGCAAATGTTTGCTGCTATTTGGGCGAGCTTACTTTAAAGAGTTCAACAGATAGCGAGTAAAAGGAATATCCTCAAACATTTACGGACGTTGAATCCTTAGCGGAAGCACGAGCCCATTGCAACAAACATCTTCAAGCCCTGCCACCACTGATAATGAACAATGGGGTCGGAAATTCGCAATAATGGACATGGGCGAGGCCAAGATCTAGGCGGATGCAAAATTGGTATTGTCAGAGGGAAGATTCACTATAGTAGTAGCTCTGCCAGAGACTGAGATATGATAGAAAGTGACTCCGCCCAAGGCGATAACGGCCCTTCTGCAGAACGAATGTCGGATTCTTTGAATGTAAACTGCATCATTTACGAAGAAAGTTATTCCAACGACCAAAGTGGTAAAGTCTGGGTTCAATCCCGAAATTGTGAAATGTAGGCACAACTATGTATAAGATTACTGACCTTGTCCATTTAGAAAAACTTGTGGATAATAGTAAAAAAAAAGACTAATAATCAATGCTTTACTAGCTAACAACGTTAAAATTGCTTAGAAAATTTATTTTATTAGACAGTTGATATTTAATGGAGTCTATCTAATAAGATAATGAATGACTGCTTGCGTAAAAGGCGAAAGTTGAACAAGAGATGCTTGAAAGAGTGCATAGGACATTAAACAATTTGGAAATTATGATGAGGACAGGAGACACATTGGGAAAGAAAACATTGGACGAAGAGACATCATGGAACTGGAGGCTACGGAAACACNGATGAGGACAGGAGACACATTGGGAAAGAAAACATTGGACGAAGAGACATCATGGAACTGGAGGCTACGGAAACACAGACATCATGGCAGCAAAGAGCACGTTTTGTTTCTGAAGTAAGGCACTAATACTTCAACCGCCATAATGGATAAGGCCTCAGCTCAGGATATACATACTCTGGAACTGTAGGCAACTGCCATTCTTAAATTTAAAAGAGGTAAAGGACGTTTTGTTTGTAAAATGATGCAGATTTATCGGCAAAATAATATCAGAAACCCCATGTAACAAAAAAATTAATTTTGAAAAAAGTGCATGAGACATTTTGGAATAGGCCACCTCAAATATATTCTCAAGATGAAATTCATGACTTGCTCATGTAAATCCAAATTGATTTATAACCCCGAGATGCAACACACGTGTCTGAGGGCTTCGGAAGCGAGAAACTGAAAGATTCAATATTTTGTAGTGCTATCCTAAAGGATGAAGGATCAAATATACAAAGCATGTAATGTATCTTTGAACTTGTGGCAAGCAGAAGATAATATTTTACTCATACTTGCATATGTATTGTTTGTAATTATTTGTGGCGACAGCGTGTCTTGCACAGTGGGAGCCAAATGCATNTACTCATACTTGCATATGTATTGTTTGTAATTATTTGTGGCGACAGCGTGTCTTGCACAGTGGGAGCCAAATGCATGTGCAACACCTGTGTTAGTATAACAAGTGTAATAATGGGGATTCTGCAAGAGAAACTTTCACGTTATATTTTACACTTGAACTTCCAGCAAGATTACTCTTCATTTGGCTCAAATTTCTTAATGACACAGTTCTTCACTTCTTGCGCTCGAAGGCCCCAGACTGGCTCCTCACAACATCCGTTAGACATTCGTTTCCTCCCCACCCCCTTTTCATGTAGGAATTGAAGCNACAAGAGCCCAGCCATGTTTATACTTTGAGGAGAAATCGCACGTTAAAGTACACGCTATTGGTAGAAGAAGGGTCCAATTATTCCACTTGGGACGTTGGTATAACGCTACTGTTTTACGATTGTAGAAGAAGGGCCCAAAAGGTTATAGTTGGGCCCTTAATCTGCCAACTGGGATGTTGTATGGTAATACTACGCTATTACAATATCCGCGCGCGCGCACACACACACAACACACACATATATAATATGATTCACAGATAGTACAATGCTTTCTCGAATAAACATTTTTCAACTACATTTTAAACCACCCTCAGTCCAGTCAAAACCATTAACATTCTAATTACCAGTTCCTCATACTAATAAGGTACATGGAAGAAGGTGAATTCCATGCAAGGTAACAAGAGGACTGATGGAGACGACACATTCCATTCCATATAAGAGGACATTCAGCTTTACATATCCTTGAATGAAACTTCATGTTATCACCTCCCGAATACTATGGCACTGACAATTATCGCATTACGCTATACAGTACGTTGGATTCATGGCACCACTTCTTTTACGATGCCGTAAAGTTATGCCGAAGCTGAATCCTTCCATGCGGTAGCGACACTGTGACAATTGCAGTATGCCAAGTGCTAACTGTAAAGCAGACAGCAGTTTGTTATCATTGGACCGTTCCTTCTTGGAAGTGGGTATGCAAACAGAGAAGGAAAATACAGACTTAACACCCCGACGTCTAAATCAACTGCGAGGAACTGGTGGTAACCGGTAGATCGCAACATGTATTTACTTACCTAACACAGGAACTAACCAGACAGCAATGACAATAGAGAAAACAATGCCACCATCTCGATGTCCGAATAATACTGAAGTACTGATGCCATTTGCAGGGAGGGCTTCACATGCACCAACTTCAACACGCCAACATTCCAAGACAAGAAATCTTAGTGATATTAGTATAGAACTTACGCTACATGCAACTGTAGGTACACTTGAGTAGTGGGAGGGTTGAGCAAGACCGACATGTCTTTGATTGACATGGCCACACCCCATGGAAAGCTGGACCCAAAAGTAATATGTAGCCTGAGACAACCATCTGACCGGTCCTGCCACACTACCGAATATTTTTCCTGTGCTGTAATAGGTTGGTGGCCACGTTGTCAGTCATTTCCACTCCAACCCCTTTTGCTGTCTCTCCAATAACCGGCCAAGGGCTGGTGCAGGAGCCTCCGAGTTGGACCGTGATTGATGGGTGGATGGGTGTGTGTGTGTGTGTGTGTGTGTGTGTGTGTGTGTGTGTGCGCGCGCGAGGAAGTACCATCCTGGGCTGCGATTGGTCAAGAAGGAATTTTTACTGCGCTCAGGATCACTAAACTGACATAAGGGCAAATACAAAATTGAAAATTTTCAGGCTCAGCATGCAACTGAGATACAGAAAAGAAAGAAGAAGAACTGAGAACGACCTACTGCTAGAGACCTGAAAAAGTCGCGAGTTCAACGACCTGTAGGCTATACTTCATTGTCGTATGTAAAATCATGCAAATATTACAGTTCAGTAATTCTGAGAACAAAAAAAAGAGTGACCCTTTCAGCTAATCACAATCAAGGACGTGTCTTCTCCACCAAACAAACATTCAGCGCAGAGCACCATGCACAGGTCACATAGTCAACAGCCAATAACAGCGCAGAAGGTAGTTGGAAGGGGGCGCAGGACAGGGAAGATGTGTGGCCACAGACCAATCACAGCGCACGAAAACTAGTTCGGGAGTGAGAGGTGGGATCAAATGGCATTCAGGCCAGATTTGCTAAACTCTAGTTGCAAACCCGCATGCTCTTACTACTCACATATCTTTCTAACATTCGTTAAATGGCGAGGAACAAAATCTGAAAATGTGACAACCCACTAGAACCTCTTCTCCATAAGTGCGAACTTTTTTCTGAAAGACCTCACACCAATGTATAAGAAAAGTGATGTAGCCACAACCTAACAGGTAGTTGGGTTAGTTCAGCACCCTCCCGAGGGGCATAACTCCGGAATAAGCATTTCGCGTGCCCATGGAGTTGCCTGAAAGCGTAATGTACACATTTCTGCGCTTAAACATTCACGATGACGGGCGCTTGAGTAAATACACCACGCCGTAGAATTTCTTAAATGAGGAAATAGTGAGTTATGTGAAAACATTTACGTTCTAATATAAATAATATGAAACACATGAAACANTTTCTTAAATGAGGAAATAGTGAGTTATGTGAAAACATTTACGTTCTAATATAAATAATATGAAACACATGAAACAATTCAAACGATAGTGGCGATACAATAGAAGTAGCTTTGAAAATACGCATCACTGTGGCCCTATGCAAACTCTGTTATCGCCCACTGTAACCCAACACAATTAAAAGCATAACAGTAACCATAGAACATAGGTCGTGCGCACAAGAATGAACCGAAATGAGTTCAAAATTATTGATTTATAACTGCGCTATAGTATTGAATTCTAATTTTAATTGGATCTCCATTGCCTACAATGACTACGGAAAAAAGTAACCAAAAAACGAACACAATATATGATAAGAAAAAAATGCTCATAACATGCCGTGTGCATGGGTGGTCCTGACTCAGTACTTGGAGGGAGTTTTAATTCATATATTATGCAGATGTATGGGACAACGGCCAATCAGGGCAGAGTAGAAAATTTTCGACGAAGTTGTTTATTAGGTTTTAAAATACGGAGCATTGTAATTCTGCAGAAGCTAAGAAAAGTAGCAAGATATAAATTTATAGGAAAGAGAGGTGACAGTGTACTAGAAGAAACTACTGAAGGTTATCCGCATATTCACGATCGCAAAATGACAGATTTTATAGACAAGAAAGCAAGCCAACTATTTAAAAACACTGTCAACTTTCGACACCATATAAAATTAAATCTGTTAATCGATTTTATGAGTGAATGAAGAGATTTGGGAGGCTCTCAGCAGCGAGATATTGAGAGCCGGTGAGGGTGATTGATGTGAGAATGGAGCAGCGCCGAAATGAAAGAGCGGGGGAAGCGGGGGATCCNATTGAGAGCCGGTGAGGGTGATTGATGTGAGAATGGAGCAGCGCCGAAATGAAAGAGCGGGGGAAGCGGGGGATCCCGAGAAAACCCGCCGACCAGCGGCATCGCTCGGCACGATTCCCACACACGAAAATCCGATGACCCAGCCGGGGATTTAACCCGGTTCGCGTTGATGGAATCCATTGTATGTACGTCGAGACAGGCAAAACAACCAGAACATAATTTACCAACACCGCCAAACTGACGTCAGACTCTTCGTCAACTGCGAATCACTTTCGCACGAGATTTCTGGTCGCGTGCAATGACGTCCTATTCCCTGTGCCTATGACGAAGCGACCGTCACCCCGTCCCAGACGGTCGTGCGATCAGGGAGCCTATTCTAAGTTTTCGTTTCAACGAAAGAAAGTTGGATAGAAACAATTTCTCGTTCCAGCCTACTATTCGGTATTCTACGTTTAAAACGACGGTAGTTTGACGTCACGAGCGGAGTCGGGACTTATCTCGAGGCCTGCCAGTGCCAGGTGACCGCTGTATCCAGGGTGCCATGCTTGCCGTAGCGTGCACGCGGCAATCACGCCGATACACTTTGCAAGGCCGCGCCGCGCGCCTGCTTTCCATCGGCTGGGCCCCGCACCAGCGGCAGCGGATCGCTTCCGTGCCCGCGCCCCAACATTCTATACAGCATGATTCTAAAACCATGGGATAGACATTGAGGGGTGGCAGAGCTCACTAAAACAAACAATTATTGTATAGGAATATATCGGTGGAAGTGACGCGTCGAGGCACAAACACAAAAACACAACACATTAACGGAAACACAAAATGTTCATTAGCAGCATACTTAACGGGTGATTCCGCACAGAAAATGTTAAAAAACAGTTGCTGGAAATGCATCCACCAACAGTCACGCATGCTTGGCGAACTCTACATATGGCGTGATTGGCTGACAATGGTGGCGTGCGTGAAATACCCGGCGTATTTGAATCTGTTCGCCAATCACTCCACCGACGCTACCAAGCTTGCATTACTGTCGGTGGTAGCAATTTTGAGCAATCATTATAAACATTGCTGTAAAAAGACATTTAGCGGCGACGTTGTAAATAAACACTGTGTTGCATTTCATGTGTTATTTTTGTGTTTGTGCCTCAACGCGTCACTCCCGCCCATATATTCCTATACAATAATTGTTTGTTTTAGTGAGCTCTACCACCCCTCAATGTTTGTCCCATGATTTTAGAATCATCCAGTATAGTCTACTCGTGGCTCCTTCACACTTTGTGAATCAAACCTTTAAAAAATCACCCCAAGTATGACGTGTCTGGTTGTTTACTGAATATATAATGTATTACATACGTTTTATACTTTTGTTAACATAACAGTACCTTATTATTGGTTAAATTTAACTTTTACTTATAATAAATTAAATATTATAATTTACAGATAAGATGTAACTAATATTAATAAGTACAGAGAGAAAGTAGATGTGTTGGTAATTCCTAGTAACAAATAGTTCTTACGCAAAATATTATTACACTGAGTGGTCCTCTGTTGGAATTTTCAAGACTTTGTTTATATACGGCGAAGGAATACCCTGGAAGTAGATTATTAGGAGGGCTTCAGAAAAGTTGGAAGTAACCGTGAATGGAGTATACCGGGTGGGTGGGAACTCGCGAATACAGAATGCGGAACACGATTGTATAGCAAAAATGTAAGGCGAAAATGCCTGAAGGTGAAATTGCATCGAAGGCTTTTAGTTTCTGAGTAAACTGACATGACACGTCCGGAAAGTTCAGGAGCAAGTGTGTGTTAATGGGACGAGTGTGATGGTGTGGGGACGCTGTGACGTAGGTGACGAGGCAACGTTAATGTGGAATAAAGCAGTTGGGATCAGTATTGGTAAACAGCCGTGGAATGGCAAGTGGATTGACCAAGNTGGCATAGCCACCGCAGTCACCAGACCTCTCTCCACTGGACTTCTTTTTGTGGCCTCGCCTGAAGTCTCTGGTGTATCAGCCAGATAACCCGCCCCAGTCGCCTGAGGACATCATCGCGCGGCTACATACTGTTACCACCGCGACTTACGACCCCATGCATTACACACGCTAACAAATGCATAGTAATGTGCGTAGTCAACGGTGAACACCTATTGTGAATATTTGTAAAGGTTTGTAAAGCGAGTGTGTGTGTGTGTGAGAGAGAGAGAGAGAGAGAGCGAGAGAGAGAGAGTGTGTGTGTGTGTGTGAGTAATAGCATTAAAGTTCTTTAATCACATTTCACGTCGTTTGTCTTAGAAACTATGCCTCTAATGCAATTTCACCTGAAGGTATTTCCGCCATATATTTTGCCATATAATCGTATGCCGTATTCCGTATTCGCGAATTCCCACCCAACCGAGATATAGATTGTTCACGTTTAATTGAGCAGTTTTGAAATCCACCTTTGAAGAACGTCGTTGCTCCTGCCTGCATATATTCTAACGGGCACACCGACTAGCATGTGCACAGTAAAGTTGGTAACGACGGGAGGAGAGTAGTGTAATGTCTTAGCATTAAATTAAAAGTGTTTGAACACTGAAATTATTTCTATAGCTTTCTTTTTTTTAAGTGCATTTACGTGTAAGAACTACGAAATTTGTAAAACATTTTCTTTTTTGATAACTCCACAGTTTCGCTTGACCGACGCATGAGCAAAGTGATCAGACCCATGGCAATGTTAATTTTAAATAACATGATGGAAGAATGCACATGTTTTTCCGGAACATGTCCGGCTCTCCGCACCTCCTCCCCTCTTGTACCTGATCC